>SAUE01000477.1:81887-97023 GCA_009724625.1 Deladenus siricidicola
ATCAGGGCGGAAAACTGGTCTAGAAAACATGAGAAAAGTTTCGGAATTCTGGGGGGGGTAAACTAGGCTGACCCCAAATTGTTATTATTTTTGCAGACGTCACAAATTGCCAATAATAACAAATACATGGACGAATTCAAAAAATAAAATAATCCAAATACCAAAAGGTAGCGTAAACACAATCATACTAGAACAAGCAATTTTTTGCTTTCTCTTCAAATAAGAATAAAACATCTTTATTAGATAATAATTTATTAATTATATAAATTTATTTAATCATAAACACAATTATTGTAGGGGAAAAATGGAAACAAAAAATGTGAGATCGCACAAAAAACAAACAACCAATTATTCGTCATTATACCCACCAGAAAGCTAGAAGAAAATATTCTCGAATTTTTGTTTCTAGTTGTAGAATAAGCACACAAAAAATCGCGCAATCATCATCAATGAATTAAAATATATGTATCTAGAAGAGACTATATATGTATTTATTATTAGTGAAATGAGAGGTGGCATCAAAATGCAGAGGGAATGGCATTAAATGCAGATGAGATGGCATTAAATGCAGAGAGGATGGCATTAAATGCCTATTATGGCTGGCAGCTGATTCGATAAGTACAAAAGTGTAACAAAATGAAGCACAAAATGTGCCGTTTTTGGGTTGGGGATCTCCCACACTCTGGACACACTTTCTGTTTTATTTGTTGCCTTCGTGAGTTATTATTGGCTCCTTTTTCTTTCAGAAATTTCGGGTTCGTTGAAAGCCATGTTTAGCGGCCACCGAAGTGAGCCCGCCAGTGGATGGGGCCATTTATACACTGCATCCTGAATTATATATAAATTGAATTTCTGGATCAACTCATCACATATTATCGTGTGTTCACGCTGGAACCGGAGGCTGACCGATCTATGAAAGAGCCGATCGATCAGACTTCACATCCGTTGAATCGGGATGCAATGGAAGCGGAAGCAAAGATTGCATCCGTCAATGATGGCATAAATGTGTAAGTTGCATCCACATCCAAAGCTCGGAACTTGGTGAGAGTAAGTCCTCGGCTCGGATGCAAAACGGATGGATGCAACCAGGTTACAAAACACCGAATAAAAAGAGCACAACGGAACTCCTTGCAATTTTTGGATGAACCTCTCTCACATTCTGTGAGCTCTCCGAAACAAAGGCCAACAAAAAACAAAAATATTTCAAAAAAATTATTTTTTCACCATCGACGGCCATTTTGCGAATCATTTGTGTAGTGTAAATGATTAGAGAACGTTTTTTAAATGATGATTAGAGAAAGAAATACACATCCATTCAGGACCAAATGCCCCAAAATTTGTAGAAGACAAAAACATTTTCACGCAAAAAAATATTTCCATAATAAAACAATTTTTTGAGTGAACTTTTGGAAGTGAAATTTAGCACAATTGAGCCACGTTCTTTAGATATACAAAAAAATTTTTTTTGTTGTTGTTGTTGAGCTGTGTGTTTGTTGTTAATATGAAATGTGTTAGCGATAAATTGGCTTTCCACGGCGCGCAGAAACGTCTAGGCAATCGCCGGATAGCCCAACAGATCCAAATTCACTGAAAAACAGCTTAAAAATTAGCTACAAAATGAAAAAATATTGAGAGAAAAAATGAATATTAAAAAAAAATTTCAGATTTATTTCACTTTTTTCTTCTTTTTGCCGCCATTCGCATTAAAAGCTACCTGGATTATATTCGCCATAGCGGCCTCTGTGCTCATAATATTGTGTTGGCGGCTGTTGTTGGGCGACGAGGGAGTTTCGCGGCGGCGGATTTTGCCGCATGCCGCCGCCGAACATCGCGGAGCGGTCGGCGGCGGGGACGCCGCCGCGCAGAAAACCGCCACGCGGCGGCAAGACCGCGGAGGACGCGTCGGCGCCCATGCGCAGTAGCGCTTGCGCGCCACCGCCCATGGCGGCGGCGGCGGACGCGCCATAGCCGCTCGACGGCAACTGAAGCGCGTACCAGCGCGGAACGTTGTTGAAGACAATCGACGAATCTAGAAGAAACAGAAAACAACGGTTTTGAGCGGAAAGACCTCAAAACTTTTGTGCAAATTTTCACTAACAAAAAATTCAAAGATACTTTTTTGGGAATGAACGAAAAAATTAAATTAACTGTAATTCAAAAAATGTGTAAATAACAGCCAGCAACTACAATATTTTTTTGAATCAATTTTTCGAAAATTCCATAAAAAATTAATTCTAGAAATAAAGTGAAGTTGACTTAACTTTATCAAAAAATAATAAAATGGCGAATTTAACAAAATGCCTGGTGTGAACATAAAGTAATACATAGTAAAGTTTTTTGATAGAGGAGGAAAAGTGCTACTGGAAAATGCAAAATATTCGTGTCAGGACTCCAACATTATTTGTATTTCAATTAGCTCAACTTAATTTTCGTTTACGTTAATTGGCAAATTTCATTTCGTTTGTTTTCATTCAAAAATATTTATAAAAAAGCCTTACCATTCAAACTGATGAGCACTTGTCCCAGACAGATGTTCTCGTTATATTTGTCGTAGTCCCACACCGTGAACTCGAGGTAGTGGGACGCGAACTCCTCGGTGCCGATGAAATATTCCACACGCTGGTTCCACTCCGGCTCCGTCGTGTTCGGAATGTATTTGGTGCGGCGTTTGTTCGACACTCTGCAAAAAATAAAATATTTACAAAACAAAATAATAATAAAATTGTTCTAATATTTAAAAACTTAAAAAATAAATTTAAACAAAAATAAAAAAATAATAAAAGACAATAACAAAAAATAAATAAATAAATAAATTGTTTTCATAAAATTATTAAAAAAAATAAACAAACATAATCATTAACAAAGACAAGATTTCAGATGTGTAGCCAGAAAAAATTTTTTCGAAGGAGCCTAAAACCAAATTTTTTTATTACTTAGAAAAAGTGAAAAATTGTACTTCAATTTTTCATTTGGGGGAGGCATGACCCAATCTGGTCCCCTGGCTATCCCCCCCCCCCTTTTTTTTAATAATTAAAAAATTAAACAAACATTAAAATTGTTACGGTTTTAGGTAAAAATTTTTTAGAAATTTTTAGGTAAAATTTGGTAATAAGTCACATTCAATATTAAACTTACAAAATTCGTCTAATAATAAATATTCAACAACAAGAAACAAATTGGTAAAAGAACTCACTTGCGTCCCGGCATCAAGTACACCTTCACGAACGGATTTGGTGGGACGACGGCGCCGTTGGCGTACTCGCGAAAGCGCAAACCGCGCGCGCTCACCACGCCCACCGCCAGCACGCCGTTGCACTGGTCGTAGTCGAGCGCGAAGTTCAGGTAGCCTTGCGCGTCGACGCGCTTCGGCGCGCCTGCGGCCGACGGCGCCGGCAGCGCGCCGACGCCTGTCTCAATGCCGCCGTTTCCGGCGAATCGCTGCAAGACAAAATTCCTTTAATGTTTGCAAAAATTTAATTGAAAAAAACAAAAACAAAATTTAATCGGAATTTTCATTTTTTATTAGTTTTAGAAAATTGTGGAAAAAAATAAAATTTAAAAGAAATTATGGTACTATGTATTAAAAATGCCCCATATAGATTTTTTCGATCCAAAAAATAAAATTTACGGTGGATTTCGTCGTCGTCATCGGCGCATACGTCAAACGGCGTTGTGGTTGCTGTTGTGGTGGCGATGACTGGGAGAGCGTGGTGCCCGTCAGCCGTCCGTGCGCCGGTATCGGCGGCGGCTGTGAGGAGGAAAAAGCTGCAAAAACTTCAATAAAACATCTGTAACTTGCCGAAACTGGAAGAAAATACATGATTTTCAAGCAAATATTTGCAGTTTTTCATTTTTTTGGCTGTCGAAATGAATTTTTATTGGTAAGAAAAATATCTAAAAATTTTAGGCAAAAAAGTTGAAAACGTTTTCCAAAAGGGAAAATCTTTTCATTGATACTTGATCCCTAAAATGAAATTTTTCTTCTCACAAAAACATCTAAAATTTGAAGGGAAAATGTCGAAAAAGAAAAATTTTCATCGGCGCATACGTAACATATAATAACGAAACATAATAACAAAACGCCCCCCCCCCTCCAATAAAACATCCCCCCACAAGAGACATACGCTGCTTTTTCGCGTTCCTCGCGGTGTTCGCGTCCGTGTGCACGGAGTCGTAGATGGCGGCGGCGTTCGGCGGCGACGCCGACTCGTCGCCCTTGTCGTCGAAGCGTTTGTTGGAGTCGTCGCGTGGAAGACCGCTGTGAAATGATTTTTATTAATATTACTATTCGATTTTCTATGAATTTTGAAATTATTTCAAAAAAAGTTTCAGGACATTATCTTTTTGACTCCAAAATGGGCCTAAGAAAGCAAACCTCTTGATGATAACTTCGATTTCGCCGGTGCACGCCGCAATTATTCGCTCCACCTCCTCGAAGGTCTTGCCGCGCAAAAGCACCCCGTTCCACTCGAGAACTTGATCGCCTAAAACTCTTTTTGAATTTTCGAATGTAATGAGTACAGTCAATCCAGTGTTTCCAAAATTAAAGGTAAAAGTTAAAATTAAAAATTTAACTTTAGCAAAAATTTGGAAACACTGGTCATCCTCACCGAAAACCAATTATTGGGAAAAAATTCACGCATAAACTCTGTTCACGTAAAAAGAAAAGAATTAAATGGAAACGTCAAAAAAAATGTTCCACGCATTTTTTAATTGGAAAACTCACCAATCTTCACTTCGCCCAAAATTTCGTTGGACTTTGAGCGGTCGACGGCGGTGACGAAAGCGCCCAAGTCGCCGTTAGCGAGTCGTTTACCGCCGGCTACCCGAATTCCCAAGTCTGTAAACGTCAAATTGAGTGAATTGAGATTAATTTTTTTTAATTTATCAAAAAAGCTATTTTTTCCTAAATTAAAAAAAAATATTTTTTCCTAAAACACAACAAAAAAAACATATTGACCGACACAATTTTCTAATAGTTTACGCGTCGAAAAAAATGGAAATTCGGACTATTTTTAAGAAATTTTCGAAAGCCAGGGAGAAAAACCTTTGAAAACGTTGTCGTATTTGTAGCGTCTGAGCAGCAAGATGCGCTTGATTTCGCCCTCCTTGCTGTGAGGCGTGCGATTGTTGTTGTTGGTGGTGGTGTTGTTGTGTTGGTGGTGGCGTCGTTGGGGCGCGCGATATCGTTCGAGGCTGGCGCTCGACGGCTGACCGTTCGACTGTCCCCCACGATGATTGCCGCCGTCTACAATCAAATCAAAACCGTCGGTCAGCTAGCCTTTTGGCATCTATCACGGTGTTTTCACTTGAAATAAATTTGGCCAAAAACGGTATAACGTTATGCCACAAATATTCGAAATGCGGGAATTCAAATTGAATTTCTGCTCATTTTTTTAATAAAAAATAGCAAAAAATTATATTTTTCATGAAATTTCATTTATACAGCTTGCATAATGCGTGTGTAAGTAAAAATTATAAAACAACTAGCATAAATTGCATTTTCCACTTTTCATAAAAATCACATAAATGAAATTTTCTGGGCGGTATCGACTTCCTTCCTCATGAGCAATACGATTTCCTATGTAGTTTTAGTAGGCGAACAAAATGTAGCAAACAGAATTGCAGAAAATTGTCGATTAGTAAGTCCTCACGCACAAAAACAACAAAAAAATGGCCAAATTTTACGAAAAATAACATTTTTTGCTTTTGTTTTATTCAAAAAAGAGCAGAAATTCATTTTGAATTCCCGCATGTCGAATATTTGTGGTATAACGTCATACCATTTTTGGCCGCATGTTTTCACCGTGCTATGCGTTAAGCATTCCAATTAATCAAACTTGACTCGTTAATCATATCACCAAGATGAAAATTGGCATATTACATCCATTTAAATCAAAGAGAGGGAGGAACTTGGCCATCCACGTATTCAAAGTAACTCGCCTATAATATCGGAACCGCCGCCGGGCGACCAATCGTCGAAGCGTCGATAGTTGGCCGTGTACTGTTGCATCACGCGGTTGAGGCCGTCGTCATAATTTTCGTCCATTCCGCGTCGCAGACTCGCCTCATTGTACGCGTAGGCGGGCTGTGCATAGCTCGCTAAATAGTCGCCCGGCGCTGCATAATATTGGCCATTTTGGGGGTAGCTCGCGCGTTCCAGCATCTTTTGGTGGCCATAGGTGGGCAGTGTGGACGAGGCCCACGCGGCTGTATTGGATGGCGCGAATTGGCTTGCCGCCGCGGCCGGCGGCGCGTCCATCGGCTGCAGCTGGGGATACTGTTGTAGGTAGTTGTGGTTGACGAAGTCCTCGAGATTGTCCAATTGCTGCAGGCTGCGCGCGCGATTGTGCAAATAGTTGCCGTAGTCGCGCATACTCATCGCCGCCGGCCGTTGGCCGTAGTTGGTCTCATAGCGACTGTAGACGGAGTTCGGGTGGACGACGCCGGGCGGCGGCGGAATGAGGCTGGCGTTTGTCGGCAAGTAGTATTGCGCGTCGCCCGCATAGCGCATCGGGCGCGGCGGCGCGTACGCCGCCGCGGTGTACATCGGTTGGTGGGCGACGCTCGTCGAGTCGCTGACGTAGGTTTGCGGCGGCGCCTGCCCATAGCCCGTCGGCCATCGGCCCATCTCGTCGCCGACCGGCTGCGGAAGCGAAGTTAGGATACCGTCAGCGCCGCCGGCTTGCTGCTGGCCGCCGTATTGGGCTTGCGGCGGCGGTGGAATACCGCCCGCCCACAGCGAGCCCTCATTTCGTTGGTTGAGAAATTTGTTATTCAAATAATTCGCATATTCGGACACCATATCTCCTCTACCGTAGCCGCCGACGTCGCTCTTCGCCGCCGCCGCTCTACCGTAGACGTCTTGTCCAGTTGGAGCACGACCAGCTCTACCGTACGCGTATTGATGAGTGGCGGGTGCCGCTCTACCGTATCCGTCTACGCACAAGTCGTCGTTCGTCGAGTAGGGAGTACTGTAGAACTTATCCAAGTAGTTCATCGACTGCGCGTTACGCGTGGCGTACGGAATATTGCACGACGGCGCCGACGCCTCTCTAGCGGTACCGTAACGAGAGAAGTAGTCGTTGTTGTCGTCATGACTGCCGAGGTTATGCATCGATCTTGAGTACTCCAGGTTACTGTAGTCGTGGCCAACACTCTTCGCGTCTCTAGCCACTTTGTGCGGATGATGCGGTAGATTGTAGTTGACGTAAAAATTTTCCCCCAAAAGGCGCTCAAAGTTGCGCGGCAGCGAACCGTAATAATTGCCGGTGGGCTCAGCCGTAATTTTTTCGTTTAGAGCGCGCGCGGCGCGCTCATCCGCCGCGCTAAAGCGCATCGACGACGCGATGTCGGCGTCGACGCCGGCGCCGCCTCCGCCGTAGCGATCGTAGTCGCGCGGCAACGAGCCATACGAGTACGGTAGCACACCGGATGCGTTATCGCGCAACAGCGTCGCGTCCACCGACGACGCGCCAGCGAACGCGCCGCTGAACTCCTGCAGATAGCGTAAGTCGATCATCGACATGTTCTGCTCGCGCCGGCGCTGCTCCAGCTCGCGTTGAATTTGTCGCCGCTTCATTTCCATATCGTAGACGCTGTTCGACTCCGTGAACTTGAAGCGTTTGCGCTCGCGCATGACGCGCCGCCGCTTACGCGCAAAGTCGTCGTGCGCGCCGCCGCCGCCACTCGACGTGCTCGGCTTGAGCAAATAGTTGGCGCTGCGCGACGCGTCAAAAGGCCTCGGCGCAAATGTTTGGCTATAAAAACGATGTTTTTATAATGTCAATGAATTATAGAATACAATCTATTCAAAAGTTTGTACGAAATTGCTAATGAAAATGCTGAATCGTCTTTTCGCAATTGAGCATGTGCTATAAAAAGATTATATGTAGTACTGTAAACACATGGTACTGTAGTTAAACAGTACTGTTGTTAAACAGCGGCGAAAGATTTCTCTTCGTCACTATGTTTTTGCTACCATGCATATATGTGTATATGTATATGTGTATGTGTAAGTGTATATCAGGAGTGACAAATAGTACTGTAACTTGAATTCAAAACGACATGTAGATTCATTGCAGGGCATTCATGACGGATGGACAACTTGAATAACATATGTAGACATCGAAGTACAGTATATCTACATACACATATGTATATGTATCTTACCCATACACTAAGTGCTTTTTTCCCTTAAATTTTTTAGCGCAAAGACATGTAAGCTTTATTGCGGGGAAAGAACGATTCTTTCTGAATGGAAAAAAAACTGGGATTTCTTCCTACCTGTCCGTCTGCGTTTGCGTCTCGGCGCTCTTCAGCGTCTGCGTGCTCGACTCGGCGGTCGTACTGCGTCGATAGCGTCGTGCCTGCTGCTCCTCGGCGCGCAGCTGCATCGTCAGCGAGGCGGCCGCTGCCGGCGGCGTCGGCGTCACATGGCGCGCGCTGGTGGAGGGCAACGAATGCGCGGTGGTTGGCGGCGCTTTGCGCATCGCGTCGCACTGACAAGCGACGGAGCGCTTCAGCGGCGAGCACTCCTCCACGAAAAATTGCATTCCGTCATGGGACTTCGGCGGCCACACCTGCTGGTCGTGGTGGTCGGACGGCGCCGGCGCGTGTGCCGGCGCATCAATTCGCGCCTGTTTGGGCAGACGCGGCAGCGACATCGCGCCGGAAGTGCCGCGCACGGTTGTGTTTGCGGCCGCATTTGTACCGGGCGCGTGGGCGAAATTGCCGTGCTTGACGCTTGGGGCCTTCGCGTAGGGCCGTCTAGCGTCTCTGGCCGACGCGGAATGTTTGTCGGGCACAATTTTCGCGCCCACCACCAACTCGGCCGGCAGCGCGCACTTCACAACGCGCGGCGTTTGCGCGTGGTATTCGGCTTGCGCGCGGCGAATCGCCTCGGGCATGAGGCCGGTGTTCAACATTCGCGTGATCACGTACTGGCGATGGTTGGCCTCGATTTCGCACGCTTCTAGCGCGGTGGTGCGAATGCGCGCTAGCGCCTCGCGCAACTCCTTCTTGAACGCCAGCTGCGAGAGCGTCTCGGACGACGCGCGGCTAGCCATCGCCGACATTTGCGGACGCGCGCCGACTTTGGCGGGCGCGCCTCCGTGCGCGATCGAGTGAACGAGTTGCGGCGATTTCGCGTGCATCGTGTCCAAATGTGCGGCTAGGCAAAGGCCGAGCTTATCCTGCGCTAGACTCTGAGCAATTGAGTAAGGAATTTGCGGCGAGCCCGTTCTCGACGCATCCGAACTCGCGCCCATGCCTAGCGACGCGCCGTGGCCAACCGCGATCGGGTAGGACGCTTTTTTGAAGGTGGCGCCGGCGATAATCGCTGGTCCCGCTTGCGCGTTCGCCGACGCGGCTGTGACGCGCCGCTGGTAGAGCGGCCCGGCGCCGGTCGCGTAGGGCGTGGTGCTGGTGGTGTAGAGGTGAGTCGAGAGGCCGGCCGACGGCCCCGTCGCGCCCACATAATAATGCGAGAGGGGGACTGCTGACGAGCCGCCGCCGCTCTGACCGCTACTGGTGGCCAAATAGCGGCTGGCCGCCACGCTAATAGCGTCGAATTGCACGTTGTTGGCGTTGGCGAGGTCGACGAGCGACGACGTCTTTGGCACGGCGACCGACGGTGAACTGAAAATAAATTAATTTAATTTAAAAAAATTAGAAATTTGGAATATTTAAAATTAAAATATTTTAATTTTCTGCTTTTTGCTTTGCTTACACAATAAATGAAATTGCAAATTTCAGAAATGTTTAATAATAAATTCTAAAGCTCAAATGGCCGGATTCGAAATTCCTTGATATGCATACCAACGCCCAACCCCTACATAGCTGTAGGAGGTCGCACAGCCTTTCTCTCTTCTCTTGCCAGCCGCTAGTTAAGCTGTTGCTGTAGTGTAAGGAGGGTGAGAGATGAAAGTCAAAGGAGAGAAGATAGGCAAAGAACTGCTTACCCCCAAATCAAGCCGGTCTTGAAGATGGCAGCTTACCGAGGACAGGAGAAAAGCTTCGGTCTTACTTCGTGACTAGTGAGCTTGGGCGTAGGTGTGTACGGTAGCCTACATGTACTGTACAATACAGTAGCATCACAGCCAAACACTACCAAAGTCACTAGTATTCTACGCTATACTGCCATCTTCAAGACTTGCTGTGGTTGACTTGCTTCCCCTCTATTTTCTCATGCTCTTCTCTTCATTTTGCTTTCTGCTCTCTTATCTTCCTTTTCGCTTATAGCATATAGCGCTGCTGCTGCTCATCACATCACAGCTCATCTGCGCGAGACACAACATACACTACAGTATGAATAAAGTTTTATATTCATATACAACATTTGATTATTATTATTAAAAATGTTTTTTGCCCACCTCTCGAACAGACTACCGTAGTAGGAGGTGGAGAGCTGCGCGTCATCTGGCACGGATTGTGAATATTTCGCTAGCAGCGCTGCCGCCGCCGCCGACGTCGACAAAGAGGAGGCGGAGGAGGAGGCTGTTGTGGTTGAGCACAGCTGTTCCACAGCCGGCATCTGCTGCTGCTGCTGCTGTTGATGCTGTTGGGAGGGCAGTAATGGCAGTTTTCGGCGTCCCATTTCGCCAACGCTGCTGCTGTTGCTGCTGCTGATGGGAGTACTGCTGCTGGCGAGATTGGCTGTGGTGGCTGCGGCTGCTGTTGCTGTTGTCGCTGCGTTGGTGTGCAAGGGATCATCCTCCTTAAAAAATTCACGTAAAAAACTCAAATTTTTTCGACTTTTATACCTGCGATACCGTACCCCACCACACACACCAGGGCTTGTGATTCAAGTCACAGCCCTAGTGGTGAGAAAATTTTCGATTTTCGAAAAATCCGAAAATTGAAGAATTTTTTTTGTTCAATCCAACCTCAGACAGACTCAGCTAGACTTAATAAAAATCGTTGGCAGACATTTGCGCCCCAGACTTTTGCGCCCCGGACATTTGTGCCCCAAAAAAAGACATTTGCGCCCCGAGTGAATCTGGGGCGCAAATGTCCTATTTTTCGGACTTTTGCGCTTTAGCAATTTTTTTTTTGTAAATTTCATTTCCAAAAGACATTTTTCACTGAAAAAACACCAAAAAATTTTTTTACACGAATAAATTTCATCACTTCAAAAGTCTCAAAAACTCAGAATTTTATTGCGTGGTGCAAATGTTTGAAAATTTACAAAAAAATTTCTGGGGCGCAAAAGTCTGAAAAATGGGACGTTTGCGCACCGGATTCGCTTGGGGCGCAAATGTCCGGGGCACAAAAATCTGGGGCGCAAGCGTCGGGGCGCAAAAGTCGGGTAACCATAAAAATATTAGTCAAAATGAGAAAAAAATTAAGTTTTTTCTTTGAATTTCCGATTTCCGAAATCTCAAATTCATTTTCGGCTCAGCCTCTTGGCATGTACGATATGTACATACATATGTATATATTAATAACTATGTATTAATAACTGTATGTATTACGTATATGCAAAACCAAAGCAATTCTTAAATCATAGCAAAAAAGTTGAGTGCCGTGTAGCTGTGGCGGAAAGGCAGCGAAAAGCGCAGCGTTTCGACACAGCTTTGGCGGCGCAGGAATAGCTTTTGGCGCAGCGTTTCACCTCACTCAATCAACCGTTTACATTTTTATAAAAAAAATTTTTGGCGCAATTATTATTTGGCAGCAGCAGCAGTAGCAGAAAATTGTATTTTATAGCTGCTATTACATTCCATAATGCTGCTGTAGCGGTTAAAAATATAATTGAGCAGCAATAAAATAATTTTTTTTGTGTTTTAGCCGCATAAAATGAATTCATTAAAATTCTCAATTTCATTTGACTCTCACCACAGCGCAGCTACAGCTACGAACAGCGCAGCGGAAACTAGAGCTGTGCGGTTGGTGGTGGTAATCAGCACAGCGAACGCAGCAGGAGGCGGCGATGGCCAACTACATACATACAACAGGTACACAACCCACAACAACTGGCACATCAACAAGAACAGCTACGCTGACAACAACAACAACAATAACAACAACAACAATAACACCAATAATAAAAACAACAACAACAACAACAAATAGTCACCCCAACAGTAGCCGACAACAGTAGCCACAGGAACATCAGCAGCTGAACTCAACTCAACTACAGGCAAAGCAAGCAGGCAGGCACGCGCCCACAGCCGCACGCGAACGTAAATCAAGCAAAAAGAAATAAAACATCAAAAAAGTAATAAAAAATAGCAATTTTTTGCCCAGTAATTTTCATCATATTTTTATGATTATTTTATTGCTGCAAATTTGCCATCCATTTGGCATTAGAGAGAATTGGCAAAAGAAGTTTTCCTTTTGCCAGCTTTTGCTAAATCTCTTTCTTTTGCCTCTTGGTTTACCTGCGGCTCGACTCCTTTCGTTCCTGCTTTTTGGCTGCTGTTTGGATGTTGTTTAGCTGTGCTCTCTTGTGGTTTGGCTGCTATTTGCGCCAACTTTGCAGAATATTTTCATCCTTTTTTGGTTGCTTTTTGCTTTAATTTACCTGCTATGTCATGGCTACTATCTGCTTGCCTGCCTGCTGTCTGCCTGCCTGCGCCGGGTCTCTCTCTCTCTCTTTCAACTTTGCTTTTTATGGCGGCGTTTTATTCAAAGTTCGAAGGAAGTTTTCTTTCAAAAAATTTCCACCTTTCTTAGTAATTTTCATTTTTAGAATTTTCAAAGCAGCAGCAAAAAATTCCTTTGACCACTTTTGCCTGCTGCTGCTGCCGCCGAGTTGCTGCTGCTGCCAAACTGCTGCTGGCTGGCTGTGGCGGATTTTGCTGCGCTTTGCCCGCACAGCCAGACGATAGCTTCTTCCACCTCCACCTCCACCCCCTCCCCCCCTCCCCCCCCCCATATTCCCCCGTCAGCCAAGCCACCGCCAACACAGGAAAAATTATTGTTTGTCCATCGCTGCGGTCTCCGGCTGGCTGGCTGGCTGCGTCCAATTTTAGCTTTATTTATTTTTTGCTTACCAAAAGCTGAGATTTTATTTTTATTTATTTTTTTCCTAAAATATATTGGAGAAATTCTCAAGTATCCAATTTTCTTTTAATTTCCGCTGTGTTTGTTGGCTTGCTGTGGTGTGTCGGCTGGTGGGCACAGCAAGCAAAGTAAAAACGTACGGCTCCACTACAGGAATGTTGGGAAAAAATGAAAGAAAGAAAAAGAAAGAAGTACACAGAAAAAGATTAGGAAAGACAGAAAGTGTATGAGAGAGAGAGAGAGAAAGAGTGAGAAAAACTGCGCAGGAGAGAACAGCGAAATGCCGAACAAGAGAGAAAGAGAGAGAGTGAGGGGAGGAGAGGCATAGTGAAAGAAAGAGACAGGGAAGCAGAGAAAATTAGAGAGAGAACGAGGGAGAGATGGAGAGAGAGTGAGAGAGATAGAGAGAGGGAGAGACAGAGTGAAAGAGAAAGACAGGGAAGCAGAGAAAGAAGGAAAGAGAGAAAGGGAGAGAGAGAGGCAGAGAGAGAGAGAGAGGGAGGAGGACAGAAAGAAGAGAGAGAATGTTAAAAGAAAAAAAGTTTGACGAAAATAAATAAATTTTTGATAAGGAAAAAAAATTAAACGCAAACAAAAAGAAATGATCTCTAAAAATAAAGACAAAAAAGACAAAAGCAAACTTTGCCTATTTTTGTTTTCTCTATAAAAAAAGCACAAAAAGCACACAAAAAAGGACGACTTTTTTGAGAAAGAAAGGTGCTTTCTTTTATCGATTTTTTCCTGCGAATTTTTTTTCAATAATTCACAAAAAATTGCGCAAAAAAAATAATTTTTGAAAAGTAGCACCGTATATGTATATAAATCCGCTGTAAAAATACGGTATGGATGGATTACTGTAGGAGAAGCAAAAATGAACCTGGTCAATGGCGTCGGTGGCCGCCGCAGCCGCCGGCGCGCCGTCAAAGTGCGGTCTAGCGAAGGCGAAAACGTTCGCGTCGCTTTGCGCGCCGCCACCCTTCTCCGACGTCAGAATCATGGCCGGCGAGCGCTTTAGCCTAGAAAGGGGAACAAATTTACTGTACAGTTTTAAACGAAATTCAAAAATCGTCAAGTTGTTCGATTTTTATTTTTTGATGATTATGAGAGTGTTAGAGAAAAATATTCCACATATGATTTAACAAAAAAAAATAAAAATTTGAATTAATCATTATCGATATAGTCATATTGATTTTGTGGCGAATTCTCTCAACTGGCCCCATGGCCTTATGGACAAGGCTTTGGACTCCGAATCCAAAAATGCGGGTTCGAATCCCGCTGGGGTCGTTGAGTTTTTTCACTAGCGTTTTTTGTTTATTTCAATACTGATATGTTATTATAACCTGATATGATTTTTTCAAATATCATATCAGGTAATTTGTTTCATATCATCTATTGCTTAACATAAAATTATATCATTCATACATATGTATAAGTATACCTATCATGCCCGAACAGTTTATCTCACTTTTATAATCATAAAGTATATGATATACATATCGTACACTCGATGATAATTGATGTGAAAATATGAAAAATGGAAAATGAACTCAAATATTCTATGCTGATATCAATTTAAGCGTCCTCTATCACCGATGATAATCGAATATTGATTGGTTTGTATTGATTTTCTGGCGAAATCCCTCAACCGGCCCCATGGCCTAATGGACAAGGCTTTGGACTCCGAATCCAAAAATGCGGGTTCGAATCCCGCTGGGGTCGTCGGGTTTTTTCACTAGCGTTTTTTCCGTGTATTTCAATGTTTTTTCACTGATATGATATTCTAACCTGATATGATATTTTCAAATATCATTTCAGGTAATTTGTTTCATATCATTTCTTGTTAATTATCATTAATCATAAAATGATATCATTCATACATAAGTGATATGCGTTCTACGATAAGTTTTTCTCACCATTAAATAATGATATATCGTAGTCTGGTTAATAATAATTGATTTGACAAACGGAAAATTAACTCAAATCTTCTATGCTGATATCAACTTAAGCGTCAAATATTAAAACCGAATTTCGATGATAATCGATTATTGATTTGTATTGATTTTCTGGCGAAATCCCTCAACCGGCCCCATGGCCTAATGGACAAGGCTTTGGACTCCGAATCCAAAAA
>SAUE01000477.1:97216-112484 GCA_009724625.1 Deladenus siricidicola
ATGGACAAGGCTTTGGACTCCGAATCCAAAAATGCGGGTTCGAATCCCGCTGGGGTCGTCGGGTTTTTTCACTAGCCGTTATTCCGTGTATTCTTCACTCATCTGATATTATATTTTGGTTTTGTTGTGATGTTCGAAATCACTTTTTTCATCTATTTGTAAGATTGTGTTGGGTTCTCTTCATTCATTTGAGGGGGTGAATACCATATATATATGGGTGGTAACTACCACATTTCAACCGTACCATATTTCAATGAATAACTGATTACCGATTTTTATTGATTTTCTGCCGAATTCGCTCAACCGGCCTCATGGCCTAATGGACAAGGCTTTGGACTCCGAATCCAAAAATGCGGGTTCGAATCCCGCTGGGGTCGTCGGGTTTTTTCACTAGCGTTTTTTCCGTTTATTTCATTGTTTTTTCATTGACAATTTGAAGATTATTAAAATCACAATGATATAATGCAATATTTATGATTGATATTTCCGATTTTGCAAAATGCGAATTTTTTAAATTCATTACTTACTGATATGATATTCTAATGATATTTTCAGATATTATATCACATAGTTATGGCTTTTTGATTCATTCATCAAATAATCGAATTTGTCCTACCTCGGCGAGCTGAGCGTATCGTCGTTGGCGCCGCTGGTTGGCGTTATGGCGTGCTTCGCGGACGCCAATTCGCTGCCAATTGTCAATGAAGGCGCTTTGTCTAAATGCCAATTGATAAAAAATTGCCAATTGATATTAGCGCAATTTGAAGATTATTAAAATCACAATGATATAATGCAATATTTATGAACTGATTTAGTTATGTGATAATTATATCAACCTAAATTGAAAATACCAACTAAAATTATCAAATCTCTCTTTCTGATATCAACCTGAACTGATAGTATCAACTAAAATTGTCAAATCTCTCCATGATATCAACCTGAACTGATAATATCAACTAAAATTGTCAAATCTCCCTCTGTGATATCAGCTTAAACTGATGATACTGACTAAAATTGTCAAATCCCTCTCTCTCTATGATATCAACCTGAACTGATAATATATATATATATANCCCCCCGGGGGCCGCCCCCCCCCCGCCCGGCCCCCGGGGGGGGGGCGGGGGGGGGGGGGGGCCCCCCCCCCCCCCTTTGGCGGGGGGGGGGGGGGGGGGGGGGGGGGGGGGCGGGGGGAGGGCCTGCGGGATGTTCGGCGCGAACTGCGGTTGATGGTGGTGCAGGGGTTGTTGTTGTTGGATGGGCGTGGCGAATTGAAGTGGCGCGCTACCGCCGTTCGTCAATGACGTCTAAACGAATGCTATCGTATGACAGTGGACTGAAAAGGGGGAGATTACGGTGAAAATGTTAGAGCACAGTACAACGCAAATCGAGGAGGATACGGTATAAGTATAAAAATCTTGTATTTGCGACTAAAATTTAAAATATGGGATTGTACGATAGGACTGAAATATAAAATGTAAGTAATATGTAAATACTGTATTTATTGTTGTTTAAAATTTGTATGTCTGTCTGTCTGTTTGTCTGTCTGTCTATGCCCGTTTTTGTCTGACTATCTCACTTTGTCTATCTCTCATCAATTCTTTTTCTCTTTCGTTCTCTCATCAATTTCTCTCTCTCTCTCTCTCTCTGTCTGTCTATCTATACATTCCATTTATCTGTTTGTCTTTCTATCTGTGTCTGACTGCTTCTTCCCCGACACAAAAATGCAAACTTACGGTCGACTGCGGCAGAGGCGGAGCCTCGCGAATCGGCGCTAGCGGTGGCTGCGAATCGTCGTCGTCGGCGTAGCGCGACGAAATACCGCCAAGAATCTCGGAACTGCGTGTCATTGTACCGTAAGCCGACTGCTGAGACGACGATGACGACGACGGCAAAGAAGGTACTGTAGCGTAGATGGAACCGCCGGTACCATTCTGTAGCAGTTGTTGTTGTTTGGCCCAATAGTCGCTCGACGAGACGCTTACCGTATTGTCGTATACTGTAATTTGTGTTGGTGATTGTCTTGTGTGTAATACATGCATGTAAAAATGGGGGGGGCGGGGGTTGCCATAAATCTACCATAAACAAACTTACAAATCCGCCATGCTCGGTGTGGATTTGTAACACAACAAGGCAATATAGATCCATGTCATGTGTTGGGTGATAGGCATATCGATCCACGAAAACATTACCTCGAGAAGCTTTGTTGTTGTTGCGCGAGCGCATCACGTCGGCGGCTAGCGGCGGAATCGTCGTGCCGTGCAGCGGGCGGCGTTCGAACTCTCGCGCTAGAAAGACAAAAAAATTTTTTGCAATTTTTCAAAATGAAAAATTTTTTCGTAAGTGAAAGTGTGGCGAATTGGATTGTAAGAGAATTTACCATTATAATGTCCAAGGGATTAATATAATTTAATCTATAATATATCCTCATTATCCCCTTAATCCAAATCCGGTCTGATCCCGTGATTTGAAAATCTCCAGCTTCACGCCAGCTACCTTCGCTCAGCTAATTGTAAGCGTATAGCGGCCGTTGGGGCGAAAGTTGGAGATTTTGAAGTAAAAACAATAATTTTTCGAAAATTTCATGACTTAATTTGTTGGCAAAACTTCTGAATTTCTCCGACTCGAAATAATATGATAGCGAAAATCCCGAAATTCGTAATTTCGTCTGTGGAGGCCGGGTAGTGAATGAGATAGATACAATGCTCCATCACTTATCGCATGGCGGATGAATGATGGAGTTAGCTGGAATTGAACCAGCGACCATTCCCTCACAGGCTAACAGACGCCAATAACCCCCACACGCCATGTATCACACCATATCCATAGCGAAGAAATGGTCAGCCTTTTGCTTATATCGCCCATTAAGTACTACACCGCCAAAAAAAAAACTACAAAAAAGAAGAGAAAATAACAGCCGAACGCTGCTGACAGACTGACAGACAGACAGACTGGACTGGACTGAACTAACCGTGGTAGATGCTGTCGGTGTTGACGACACCGCCCGCCTCCTCCTCCTCCTCGCCCTCGGGAATCGTGTAGACGGGGCCGGGCCGATGCACAAAGTAGGCGTTGCGGTTCTTGAAGTATTGCTCCGCCTCCGCCAGCTCCTGGTCCTCCGAGTCGAGGCCCTAGACGGATTAAAGAAAAGGGATTAAAAATGTAAAAATTTAAATTGTAAATATGGTATTCACAACTCACCACTTGCTGTACGATAATGCCGTCCTGTTCCTCGTCATCGTTCGCGTCGAGGAACGGATTGCTGCTTTGTGGCTGCTGTTGCTGCTGCTGTCGTCGTCGCTGTTGTTCCTGTAGCTGCTGCTGCTGTTCATAGTCTTCGCGCTGCTGCTGTTGTTGTTCATTCTCTTGCTGCGTCTCTTCAAACAACGGCTGTTGCTGCGGCTGCTGTTGCTGCGACAGTGGCTGTTGGCCGTCTGCGCCGCGGCTGTGCTGCCGCTGTAGCGTGTGATGATGATGATGGGCGGAGGGCGGCTTGGGAGGCGGCGGCGCATCCGCGTCCCCGCCGGCAGCCGTAGGCATCGCGTCCGTGACTGTGTCCGCGACGAGCAGCGCGTCGGCGGCGCCCGCGCCGTTAAGCGTGCTGGCCGCCCATTGGACGTCGAATTCGTCGTCGGCCGCCTCGCCGAACGACTGAATTTGTTGGAGAACTTCTTGGGCGAACGCGGACTGCAGCTCACGCTCCTCGTCGTTGAGCGCGGAGAATGAAAGTGGAACGGTGGAGGGCGCTTCGATTATCTTAAATCTCGAAAATATGTATAGGTATAGACACATGTTAGACGTAAAAGGGAACTAATAAAGAATTGGGAAAAGGAGAGAGATGGCGAGAGATAGAGAGATAGAAAGAGAGAGAAAGAAAACCAAATAATAAGAGGGAGATAGAGAGAGAGAGAGAGAGAGAGAGAGAGAGAGAGAGAGGAAAGATAGAGAGAGATAGAGAAAGGCAGAGAACCGGCCGACATATAACAAAAACAAAAAGAGAGAGAAAGAGCAGAGAAAAAGAGAAAGAAATCACACCGACCTGATCGGGGTAGTCGTCCTCGTCGGAGCTGGGCGGCGTGCCGCCGTCCGAGTCATCGTCGCCGGCGGAGTCCTGCCTTTGCGCGGCGGCGGCCGTGTGCTTCGGCTTGCCGTGGATGGTCACTGTGATCTCCGGCGGCTGCTGCTGCTGCTGTTGTTGTTGTTGCTGCTGCGCTGTTGGTGTTGTTGTTGTGCCGAAGCGATGGAATTGCTGTTGGTGGCCGACGGCTGTGGTGGTGACTACTGTAGGCGAAAGCGGGTCTTCCATCTCGATCTCAAAATGATCCTCGTGTTGTTGTTGTTGTTGTTGGTGCCATTGGTAGGGTTTTTGTTGTTGTTGTTGGGACTTGGAGTGGGCGGGGCCAAACGATTTTGATGAGCCTAAATTGAGAATATCACTTTAATCATAATATGTATCAATCTACTGGAATGAGAATATCAAAATGAGAATATCAATTGATCGAAATGAGAATATCAATTGATCGAAATGAGAATATCAATTGCTTGGAATGAGAATATCAATAGATCGGAATGAGAATATCAATCGACTGGAATGAGAAGAATTGTCAAAGCTTTCAAAAGTGCCAATTGGCAGAATCTTCTTCAAAAGTGACAAACATGTGAGAAAATTTGCAAAATTGATTTTTTTTGGCCAAAAGCTTTCAATTTTCTTTTCCTTTTTTTGCCTTTCTTTCTTTTTGCTTGGGACTAATTTGGGCAGGTTTAATTGAACATATTTTTCTCCTTTCTTTTCCTTTTCTTTCCTTTCTCATCCCTTCCTTCCCTTTCCTTTTGTACTTTTCTTTAGCTTTCCTTTCCTTTCCTTTCTTATCCTATCTTTTCCTCTACTTTCCTTTCTTTCCTTTTCTTTCCTTTCTTTTCCTTTCCTTTCCTTTCCTTTCCTTTCCTTTCCTTTCCTTTCCTTTCCCACCCCTTCCTTTCTCTTTCACTCTTTCCTTTCTTTTCCCTTTAAATTATTTTCTCCTCTTTCCTTTCTTTACTAGTTTTTCCTTTCCTTTCCTTTCTGTCTTTCCTTTTCCTTCCCTCCTTTCTTTTCCCTTCCTTTCTCCAATTTTTTTTCTCGCATTAGCTTGTTTTGTTTTTAAGTTATTTAAGAAAATTAAGAAATTTCTCCCCAAAACAGCGAAAAAAAAGTCGGCTTTTTGTAGCGAATTTCTTTTTTTTTGTGTGGCGTTAATCGAATAAATTGAAGACTTTTCGAAAAATAACAACAAACAGACAAAAGTCTACTTTTTCTTGTTTTTCTTGTTGTTCTTATTGGTTTTGTTGTTGTTGTTGTTGTTGTTGGCTAATTGTGGAGAGACCATCGGAGAGTTTTTTTTTGAGGAGGGGGATCAAAAAAAGAAAAGAAAAATCCTCAAAATTTTAGCTATTTTTTGGAGTGGGCTTTGAATCCTCGGGGAACGTATTTTGTTTTTTAGGGTGAACGAAATGCTAAAAGTTCCTAAAGAACGAATGAGGGGAGTGGTGAATGTAGATCGAATTGTAGGCGGAGAAAGGAAAGAATCAACAAAAATCAGCGAGAGATAGAGAAAAAAGAGAAAGAGAGAGAAAGAGAGAGAGATAGAGAGGGTAAGATAAAAAAGATAAAGAGAGATCGGTGGGGGGGGGGCTAAACAGCAATTGTACCGTAATCGATAGACGCTGTGAAATGGTGAGAGAGAGAGAGAAAGAGAGAGAGAGAGAGCGAGAGAGAGAGAGCGAGAGAGAGAGCATACACAATGCCAGAGAAACAAAAAATATGAAAAATTACCGCGCATTCGACCGCTGTCGCCACCACCGCCGCCGCCGACGGTGAACTGTAGCTGCGGCTGTGTCTCCCAGCAGCCGCGTACAGTATCCGCGTTGATTTCGTCCTCTTCAACATCCGTCTGCCGCCGCTGCTGCTGATACTGCTGTTGTTGCGCAGCGTGTCGCCAGCTGTCCGCCGGCTCTTCGCCGGCCGCAGCTTCGTCAGCGCCGGCGGCCGCAGCGGCCGCAGATCTGCTCGCTGCGGCGGCTGTGCCGTCGGACTCGTCGCTGAATACCGTAGTCCACATCCGGCTGGGCAGGCCAGTGTTCGGCTCCCAATTGTCGGCAGCCACCTAAAATTGTCACAATAAACTCATAAATTAAATATTGCTGAAAAAAAATTGTTAAATTTTTTCCTGCAGCTCAGCAACATCTAATGAACAGCTAATCAACGGTTAATCAACGGCTAAGCATCATCTAATCAACAGCTAATCAACAGCTAATCAACAGCTAATCAACGGCTAAGCAACATCTAATCATCAGCTAATCAACAGCTAAATAGCCGTAAGATAACAGCAAATATTTCTTTCTTACTTGGTATTCGGGCCGAGCCGGCTGGATCCAGATGCTCTCGTCATCCGGCTCGCCCGCCGCAGCTAATGTTGATTGCTGCGGCTGTTGTTGTGGCTGTTGCTGCTGTTGATGTGGCTGTTGTTGTTGTAAATCTGCTTCGTTGTCTTTGTCCACTGCGTCTTGCACATTTCGTTGCTGTTTTTGTTTCTGTGCCGCAGCTGTGGCGGGCGTTTCGTCCTCGTCGCCTTCCTCCTCCTCCTCCACAGCGTAGTTGAGCGCTGCTGTAGTGGTGGTGGTGGTGGCGCTGCTGCGGCTGTGGCGGCGCTCCTCCTTCTCGTCGCCGTCCGCAGGCGATGGTGTCGGTCGTCCGCCTGCATCAGCTTCCAGGAACTCGTCCGCCTCCGTCGGCAGACCGTAGTCAATGCTCGTCTGACCGTACTTTTGGAAATCCTAAAAAATACAGTACAGTACATAGTGATAAGGGGCGTATCCTACGGATGCCAAATACATACTCACCCGTTTTTCTCCCGTGAAAACTAAACTATTCGTCTGGTTTTCTAAAAAAGCCGACNGCATTGTTTAGTTCAAAAATTGGCAGCTGAATATGTCCCAGGTGTCCGGAAAATGCGTATTTTAATGCTAATTTTCAAAAAAATATACACCGCCCCACCCCCCCCCCCACAAAAATATTATTGCAACACTTTGTGAAATTTTTTTTTGTAAATCAATGAGCTTTCTAAAAGCTGTTTAAAAATGGTCTTATTTCCATTCTACGACCATTTTAGAGTAATTTATGGTCATTTTTGGGGTGGTGGACCAAAGCACGATTTTTCGCGGGGAGTCACGCCGAGCTATGCTTTGAACTTTTCAAAAGTCACTTCAAGTTCAAATCAATTTGAAAAAGGGCCTTCAAATTCAAAATGAATGGCCAGTTCAGAGCTTGAACTTTTCGAAATTGCGTAGAGCCAGCAGTTTTCAATTTTCATTAATAAAATAAATTCGCACCTCAGCGAAGAAGCCGGACGAGCGACGCCGCTCGGCGCCGTCGTCGTCGCGCTCTTCGGCGTCGCGCTCGTCGGGCGCGTCACTTTGCGCGTCCTCAAAATAGTTCAAGTTTCGCACGCCCCATTCCGAGTCTTTTGGCGCGCTCGAGGGCTGTGCCGCCGCCGCTGTTTTGGTGGTGGTGGCGGCGGCAGCAGCTGTAGTCGACGCATCCGCAGCTGGTTTTGCTGCTGCTGTCGCTACTGTTTGTGTTGATGTGGGAGCAGCTGCGTCGTCGCGCAGCAAATTCGCTAAAAAAATCAAAAAAATTTTTATTTTAATTTCTTGTAAAAAAATTAAATTTATTTTTTATTTAAATTTATTTTTCATTTTATTTCCATTTTTCCCCCTTTCATTCAATTTGTCATTTTTGGCATTTAATCCGCTTTAAAATTTCCATTTTTGTTTTTGCTTTTGTGCCAAAAATTTATTTTCCAAAAAATTTTTTATGCGAAAATTCGTTAAGACAAAAGTTGAAAAATTCCCTGAGGAATTTCTTTTAAAATTTCGCTTTTTTTTGGTGGGAATTTTTCGGAAAATTTGGCACAAAATCTTTTTACTTTCTCTCCTGCTCTTTTTTTTACCCTGTCTGTCTGTTCCTATGTCTGTCTATATGCGTCTGTTTGTTTGTCAGCGAGTAAGTCAGTCTATCTGTCTGTCTCTGTGTTTGCCTGTCTGTTTGTCTCCTTCTGTCTGTCTGTCTGTCTCTCTCTCTTTTTGTGTTTGTTTGTCTGTCTATCTGTAGTTTTCTCTGTCTCTCTCTCTCTCTCTTAGTGTTTGTCTGTCTGTCTGTCCGTCTATATGTCTCTCTATGTGTCTGTGTGTCTGCCTGTCAGTCAGTCAGTCTGTCTGTCTCTGTGTTTACCTGCCTTTTTCTCTTTCTCTGTCTGTCTGTCTCTCTCTTTGTGTTTGTCTGTTCGTCCGTGCGTACCAGGGGTGTAACAATTTTCGATTTTCGGTCTTTTTTCCTTTCGATTTTCGAAATCACGAAGGCCTTTCGATTTTCGATTTTCGAAAAATTGGCCATTTTTTCGAAAATTTCGAAAATGGCATTACGTTTCAAACTTTTTCGCATTAAGTTAGTTCAATTTTGATTCATAATTTGTAAGTCTCGCAACGAATTACATAAATTTAAACATACAATTTTTATTCAAAAGTGTCGAAAATTTCCTTTTTTGCGCAAAAAAGTTATAAATTTTTTCCGCCATTTTGACATGCCCCCGATGTGTTTCAAATTTGAAACTGCTTACCGTGTGGGGAAGAAGGACGAAGCCCCAGTAATTGTGAGATTCCCAACTGAGGCGACCGCTATTAAGGTTTTGCATATGTTGAAAGGAAAGAATTACGATGGTGCTTTTACTACACCGGACTATGAAATTAAGCAAAAAAAATAATATTGTTGTTGTATTTTGAGTTTCAAAGATTATAAATCTTATAAATTTATTTTTTGGTAAATTTTTTTGCGTTAATTTGTTTTTTTTGCAAAATTTTCGATTTTCGATAAAATTTTTCTTTCGATTTTCGATTTTCGACGATTTTCTTCTTTCGATTTTCGAAATTTCAAATTTACTTTCGTTACACCCCTGGTGCGTACGTCTGTCAGTCTATCTGTCTGCATGTGCCCGTTTTTCTGCTTGTCTGTCTGTCTCACTTTTACTCTGTCTCACTCTTTTTGACAACTTAATGATTGATTTTATTGATTTTTTGAACAAAAAAATTTTATCTTTAATTTAATTAAAATTTTAAATAAAAAAATTTGAAAAAATTGCACAAACCATTTCTCTTCGGCTGCTCCGCTGTGTGGGGGACAGCAGCTGTCGCAGCGGTCGACGGCGCTCTGGCCGCCGCAGCCACCACATCGTCCATGTCCGCAGCGCGCATCACAGCCAAAATCTGCTGGCGTTCCTCTTCGGAAAGTCCGCTGAGTCCGTCGAACAGCTGCTCCATCTCGGGCTGTGGCTGCCGTTGTTGTTGCTGCTGTTGCTGTTGATTCGGCTGCGTTAGTGATGGTGATGTTGGTTGAGGTATTGTTGGGTGTGCAACAGTAGCAGCGGATGCTGTTGTCGCAGCTGTGGTGCTGGGGGTGGAAATTGTCGCTGTGCTCGAAGACTTTTGTCTGAAAATTTTTTGGCATTAAGCCAAAAGGCTATGATTTTTGAGTAATGGTCATCGAGGTGAAGGTGAAATGTTTCCAAATAAAGTAAGTTTTCATCATTAAATCGTAAGTGAAGCCCAGCTTACATAGAAAAGTGAATGGGCAAATTGAAAAATTCCGACTCAAAACACTTTTTTTCGAAATATTTTCAGGCAAAAAAAAGTAGAAAAAAATTTCGAATCTGAAAATTTTCCGCGGAATTTCAAAACGAATTTCGT
The DNA here is from genome assembly GCA_009724625.1 of Deladenus siricidicola. Lineage (NCBI taxonomy): Eukaryota > Metazoa > Nematoda > Chromadorea > Rhabditida > Sphaerulariidae > Deladenus > Deladenus siricidicola. The sequence continues at coordinate 106,991 of SAUE01000477.1, forward strand.
TTCACGTCAATTTGAAAAACTGTACTTTTCATTTTTCGTTTTGCCAATTCATTTTTCTGAATAAAGTGAAGTGAACTTCGTGATCGAAAACGAAATTTTTTTGTGGAAACACTGCATGCGGCAAACAAACCGGTGAATTAAATTTCAATTAAATAGTTTTGTGTATGTATCTTGAGAAACAAAAACAAAACAGCGAGAGAGCACACCGTCTCTTTCTCTACTAATTGTGCTATTTTTGCACATTTGCACGCACAAATGTGTGCTCCAAATTGCTATTTACAATGTGCACTATTTGCGATAATTTGATACTTATCATCAAGACAAAAATCTTTTTTTGCATCATTAAAAAATTTTTTCTAACTACTGACTGTCTGTGTTCTAGTCGCTGTTGATCACAGCTGTGCGCGGTACTCCGCGCGCGCAGCTGTCGCGCGCGCGATAATAGCTAGCGATGAGATCATCAAAAAAATTTTTAATAATTTTTTCCCAAATTTAAAAAGAACCTTGTGTCCCGCAGCGAATTCTCTTTTGTTTGCGCCTCTTTCTGCGCTTCGAACGCGTCCGTCGTGCGTGACGCGCTCAAGCGCGTCGCGGCTGGCGACGGCTGGCGCTCCGCGCCCAAATTTCTCGCGCTTGCCGGTAGCGGCGCGTCGAGCGCCGCGTCGATTTGCGCGCACTGCATGACGGCCATGATCTTCATGCGCTCCTCCTCGCTTAAGTCCTCGAGGCCGGGCGGCAAGTCGCCCGCCAACAACAACTGTGGCGTCGACTGGGAAATGGTGCGCTGGCTGGCCGCCGCGCTCGAAGAAGGCGTACCAGCGGCGGCGCCGCGCGTTGGCGAACTGGTGGCGCCGAGCGCGGACGCTGGCCGCTCTGTTGGTGGCGGAACGCTTGAAGACGACTACAAAAAATAAAATTAAAAAAAATATTTAAAAATTAAAATAAATTAAAATTTTCCATTTATTTTTAATAATTTATTTTTAAATTTAAATTTGTTTTGGTTCAAATGAAATTCAAATTCATTGAACTTTTCGGCAGATTCCAGTTGCCCATCCAAAATTCATTTTTCACAAACTTTGGCCAACATAATTTGTAATGGATACGCTCACCAACATAAATTGTAACGCGCTTGAAAACGCTTGACATATCGATTGGCCCTTGTTGGTGGGATAGTCGGGAATTTGGAAACGCCGGAAAAATTCCCAAGAGAAACTTAAACCTCCACTAAACCAAGGAGATGAAGAAATGAGCACGTGGCGCAGTGGGTAGTGAGCTCGTTTTCAGATAAAAATGTTCAAGGGGCTGTTCTTTTTCCATTACGGGTCCAAATTATTTTGAATTTGGAAAATGAATTTTTTGGAAAAAAAATTTTTGGAAAATTTTTTTTTTTTATTTTGAATTTGGAAAATGAAAATGAAATTTTGAATTTGGAAAATGAAATTGAAAAATAAATAGAATTTTTTAGGTTTTGAATGAAAATCTTTCATCCACGCAGCCAAATTCACCGCACACCAAGAAATCAAGAAGCGCGAAAAAAAGCACTTACGCCGCCACGCTCGACGTTTTGTGTATGTGCGATGGCGGTGGTGGCGGATTTTTGTTGTTGCTGTTGCTGTTGGATGACGTGCGCGGCTTTTTGCGCGCGCTCGGCGATCTGCCCGCTGGCCTGACGCGTATTTTTGAGCGCGTCGCTGGCGAATTTCGTTGCCAGGCCACCGAATTTGTTGCCGAACGCGCCGAACGCGCCGCCGCCGCTGCCGGCGGCGTCGCCTTGTCCGGCGGACGCGGCCTTCTTGATCGACGAAAACATGCCGATCGGCTGCGGCTGTGGTGCTGTGGTTTGCTGTGTGGCGGACGCTAGCGACGCGTCCGATGTCGATGATAGCTCAGTGGCTAGGCGCGGCGACGGTTGGGGCGAGGGTAGGCGCGACAAAATCGCCGGCGTCGGCACGCGTTCCCACGAAGAAAGGTTTTGCTGCTGCTGCTGCTCTTGCTGTTGTAGCTGTGGTTGTTGCTGCGGCTGTTGTTGATTCTCAGGCGCATAATCCTCAACGCTAGACTGATGATATATTAGCTGAGAATCGTCGTTGAGCTCAGATTGAGAAGAATCAGACTCATCTGCGTCCTCATATTCCTCAAAGCTGCCAAATTGCTGTTGTTTTTGTTGTTTCTGTTGCTGCTGTTGCTGTGGCTTTCGTTCATCGTCGTCCGCAGCTGTGTTCCATTTGCTCTCTTTCTCTAGCCTCTCCCTTCTCTCGGCGCTCTCTACGTCGTCCGGTCGTTCATTAGCTAATGAGGCAAAATAATCATCTGCGACAGCTAAACTTTTTTCTGTGCTTGTTGCTGTTGCTGTTGTTGCTGCTGCTGCTGTTGGTGGTGTTGTGGACGGTCGAATTGCCACTAATGCTAATGAATCTACCACCGCTGCTGATGTTGCTGTTGCTGTTGTTGATGTTACTGCTGTTGTTGTTGGTGGTTTTGTTGTGGCTGCAGAAATAAAAGATGAAAATTCGCTGTGCTCGGCGGCTAATCGCCTTTTTTCGTTTTCCGATAAGAGGCAAGGTTCATCCGCAGCAGCCGAACAATAATAATGGAAAGCAGCAGTAGTAGTGCTAGCAGCAGCAGTACTAGCGGTAGTAGTAGTAGCAGCAGCAGAGGTAGTGGCAGCAGCAGCGGTTGTGCTAATAGCAGCTGCGTCCGTGGGAGGATGGGGAAGAAGAAGAGGAGGTATTTGCTGTGGGAATGGGCTGCGTTCGTCGCAAACTTCCTCAAATACTACTTCACTGTTGCCTTTGTCCTCGCTGCTGCTGCTGGCGGCGCTTTCACAACTCACAATGGCAAAGCTAGCTGCTGCTGCGTCAATTGCCTGCGCTGCGGGCGAACGAGTTGGAGAGGTGAGATAGCTGAACTCTAGCTGCTGCTGTCGTCGATATTCCGCTAGCTGCTTTTCCTGCTGCTGCTGTTGTTCGCCTGTCGTGTCGTCTTGTGGCCGTGGCTGTGGCAGATATTGTGAAGAAAAGCTAAAAAAAGAAAAAATATTTATTGCTTTCCAAATTTATTCCTTTTTTCCAAATTCGTCTTTTCGCTTTTTCGCCAAAGGCATAATTTCTCAGCTTTTTGCTGCTTCGCTCTTTGCGTAGCTGCTGCCGCCGCTGCTGTTATATTTGGTTATGTCTTTGGTTATAACAGCTGTTAAACAACGAAAAACACAAAAAAAGCAAAAAACTTGCCGTGAAATTGCTGCGCTTTCTCGCTGCGTTGGCTCGTCGTCGTCATTCGCTGCCACAGCAAAACCACCACCGCCGCCGGCCAACACAGCGGGTGAAATTGCTGTGTGAGCAGTGGAACTGTGTGCGTTGCACTCATTCTCGTTGATATTCTCATTCTTCTTCTCATGATATTCTTCGCTCATTTCCTGCCGCTGCGTTCCTCGCTGTTCCGCCGACATATGTCTGTTGTTTTCTGCTGCTGCTGCTGCTGCCACATCATCTACCAATGGTAGTTGCTGCTGCTGCTGTAGTGGTGGCTGTGCCAATAATGCAAATTTAGAAGAATTAAACGCTCGGAATTTCTCCATTTCCGATTGTTCTCTTTCTGGCCGCTGTTGTTGTTGTTGTTGTTGTTGTTCTTGCTGTTCTTGCTGTTGTTGTTGCATCACACAGCCGCTGTCTGCACTGTGCTCCACCGCCCTTTCTGCTGCTCTATCCACACTTTCTGCTGTTGTCGCTGCTGTCGCTGCATGTTCTGGCATTTGCGGCTGCTGCTTATTTATTGGCAAAATATCAAATTTTTGCGGAAATTGAGCCGACTCGTCGTCCAAGGTAATTGCGTTAGCCAACGATGACGCCGACAACGCAAATCCTCTGGCATTGGCAATCCGTGCACTCGGCGAGTTGTGCCAATCCGAGAAGGCTGACGACGACGAACTTTTGCCGGCAATTTTGCCTAAAACAATAAAATAATAAATGCAAATTTCAGCAACAAAAAAAAGCATAAAAATTTGTTTTATTTGAACTTTTTTTTTGCGTAATTTTAGCAAAATTTTTAGTGAAACGATAGAAAAGGAAAAGACTACGCCCGCGTGAGGGACGGCAGAGAAACGAGAGTGCAATGAAATGAAAGAAAAAAAATGAAAAAAGCAAAAAAGTGTGAGTGTTCAACGAGATAAGAGAGATGCAGAGAAGAGAGAGGGCAATAAAACAAACTGAGAACGAAGACAGAGAGCGTGAGAGAGAGATAAAGAAAAGCGTGAGAGTGCGACGAGGTGAGAGAGACGCAGAGAAAAGAGAGCGCAGAAAGGAAAGAATGATGATAATGAAATTAAGGAAAAAAGGAAGAGACGCAGAGAAATGAGAGTACGTACAAATGAAAAGAATAAATGAAGAGAAAGAAGGAAAGGAAGATAAGAGAGTGCGACGAGATGAGAGAGTCGCAGAGAAAACTTTTTTCTTTTCTTTTTCAAAAGAACCTTTCTTTCCTCTTTTCCATTTTCACTTATACACATAATACATACATATTTCAGGTTTTCAAAGGAACGAGCGAATGAATACTGTCTGCATATGATACAAAATACAATATATTCGAAAATATTCAAATAAAGCAAAAAAATGACTCAAAAAATTATTGAAATTGCGCAAAAATAAAAAATAAAAAATAAATTTTTTAATGGTTATATATGTATTGAGAGGTAATTTATCGGCTTTTTACATAAAAGCCAACGAAATTGGCACTTGACAATGCCAATTTGCGGCAAGTCGTAGAAAAAATGTGCCATTTATTCGCCAAATTGAAATTGTCTTATTTGCTTAACGCATTTTTTCACATATTTTGTGCAAATATTTGCGAAAAAAATTGTGAAAAAAATTTTTGGCCGAGAACATTTAAAAATAAAATATTTTAAAATTTTATGCAAATCGAAAAAAAACCTAACAAAATGTGGCGAAAGAACGGAGAGGAGTTTGAGGTGAGAAATGTCGCTAATTAACGGTAATCCCAGAGGATTACCATACTTACCCACCGACGGAGAAATAAAAATGAGAATGAAAAGATAAGAGTTTAGAAGAAAAGAGAAAGGCCGACAGACAAGCAGAGAGAGAGAGAAAAAGTGACAGACAATAGTGAGAAAAAAGAGTTAGAGAGCTAGTGGGATGAAAGAAAGAGTGATGAAAGTGAGTGTGAGAGATAAAGAGAGAAAGAAAGCAAGAGCGAAACAGAAAGAATGCTAGAGCCAAAGGGAGAGTGAGCACTAAACCGAGAGAAGAAGAGATGGAGTGATAGAGAAATACAGAGAAATAGAAAAACACGGAGACACAGAGACATAGGTAGTGAGGCAGAGAGAGAGACAGACAGAGACAGGTAGTAAGAGAGAGAGCGAGAGAAAGAGAGGACGAGAATGAGAGAGGGAAAGAAAGAGAGAAGGAGAGAGAGAGCGAGAGAGAAAACGGAAAAATATTTACCTTCACCGTCGGACGCGCTCAAATCGCCGGCATCGATT
>SAUE01003106.1:10603-31773 GCA_009724625.1 Deladenus siricidicola
GGATTTTTTGGACCAAAATTGACTGAGATATACACAATCTCCCAAGCAGCCTATTTCAAGCATGTTTTTCGATGTTTTTGATTTATAAAAACATCAGTTTTTGATGAAATCGCAAAATTCAAAAAAAGAATGAAAGAGAATTGCAAAGCGCATCTACAGTAAAAATTTCAGATTTTTAGCTGCGTTTTCAGCTGCGCTATGATGCGGGATTTTTTTTTTGAACCACCCTGTATATTCTTAATAAAAACCTGAATTGTGCATTGCTGAAAATTGATTGTTCTGAAGGCTTTTTCCCCCTCGTATTACGCCACATATTTTGGAAGCGTGCGTTGCAAAAAAAGCGCGGCCAATGAAGGATTTTCGGTGTTGAAATGCCCAGGATCGGCGATTTCGAGCACTTCATAGTATTGATGAGCGGTTGAAACACAAGCACGCGCAATTACGTCACCGTTGGTAAAGCATTTTTTGACCGAAATGCGAGCGATTAAGGATATCGCGTAATTCTTCCGATGCCTATTCTTTCATTTGAGAGAGCAACTCCGGTCGACGGATGAACATCTCAAATCCATTTGAATCAAATAACGCTTTGATGAGATATGTTTCGTCGGCGACCATGGTATCCAAGATATAATTGAACTCATCTTCGGCTTGTTCCCTATAATAATTGTTAGAAAATATACTTAATTGTTAAAAATTATAAACAAAATTATATTGTTAATAATTATTGTTATGTTACAACTTTTTGCAATTTTGTACAAAAATTTTAAATTCAAACAATAAACATTAATATGTTTTTGTATTTTAAGGATACTGTATCAAACTAAATTCTATGCATTTTGCAAATAAAATTAACTTGTCAACTCTTTTATAATCTTTTTGAAACAACTATAAAAATACGTATTTATAAAAAAACGTACGGTTTAATGCGCTCCATTTCTATCTGTTCCTGCTTCTCCAGTTCATCCTTCAATCGTCTAATCTCTTGGCCGTTTTTGTAAGCCAACGCTCCAATAATGCCAAAAAGGGTCACTATCCCAAGGCTCCGAGTGTAACGTATTGAGATTGAAACCGCAGGTTACGGGGCTACAAAAGTCTTGAAGCATCAATTTTGTCGCTGCTGTTCCAGTGGTTCTTCAGTAGATTCCTTGTTGGTTGAGGATTTCGTTTGCCGTAATCACTTCCTGAGACACAATGAGGTAGACAAAAACGAGTGTAAAACTTCATTTCTAAACCATATTACATATTAATTAAAAGATAAACAAGTTATTTTACAGCATTTAATAATCCAAAAATTGAGCATAAATTAAAACTAAATTTCTCAAACAATTCTTTTTTGCCCAATTTATGTTTTAAATGTAACTTTTTATGCTACAGTAATATGAAAAATTGATGCAAAATGTCAAAAAAACATAAAATAGAAAATAACTGAAAAAAGAATCTTAATCAATTCAGAAGATTAATCAATGGATAGGGAGAATATGTGAAATAATAATAATAAAACTTCTGGAATATTCATTATTTCGGAAAGATCCTGCGTCGACATCCTGCTGAAATAATATACTCTAATAATATCTACCTGAAAAATATAATGATTGTGAACAGAAAATGATGCTATTATATAACATTATTTGATACGATTTGTGATTGTTCTATTGATGTAAAACCATTAGCGTGGTGTTGTTCATTTGGCGAAACAACTACTTCCATATACACGTACGCGGCCGTATGTTCGGCAAAAGCGGCGCAAAAAATGCGGATTCCTTAGTTTTAAGAACGACGTTGTATTGTCAGCTGGCGTGGGGTCATCATTGCCAACAGAAAATCTTTTCTTTAATGGGGAGCGCACTGGTTTGTTTCCTTTTTTAATTAAACGTTTCCGATTTGGAGTGGCGGTTTCTGCAAAAAATATTTATAATTCTAAACGAATGGAATAATATCAAAATGATGCGAATACAACTGAGCACTAAAAAGATATGTAAGTGTTTTATCTATGAGAAATGGCTTTTAAATAAAAATAACCATTTTTGGTATTGTCACCGTCATCGGCGTCTGTGTCGGTATCATGGAGAGCTTTCTTTTTCGTGAGAGTGACGACCGCTGATGCTGGTGTGGGAATGACGTTTATCGCATTGCTGTCTTTGCGTATACGGATCACCTTTGGAATTGCAAATGGCGGTAATTTAATTGTTTCACGAAGACGGCTGTATTCGTGGATTGCTGCTATGTCAACAATAACATTGCGCTTATCAAAATCTAATAAATGCAGTTCGCTTGCATTTCGCACACGGCTGAATGCAACAAAGCACTGTCCTACAAAAAAGTAACCGTAATGCGTTGAAGACAAACCTCAAACCCTTGTGAAATATTTTTATATATAAGCAAAGCATAAAAACTTTGAAATTAATTAACCTGAACAAAAAACGCTGTTTGTGGAGACCAACGCATTATCCAGTATTAGGCCCTGGCATTTGTGCGTTGTACATGCAAAACTCATTTGCACTGGGAATTGTTTTCGTGTTCGTTGTTCGTCTACGGACAACAGCAGACACACGGCTGATTAGTTGCTCGTCGTCGATTCGATCAAACTTGATTTTCAACTCTCTGGGTATACCGTCGTCGTTGTATTCAATGTTTGTTAAAACCCCTAAAACAAATTATTATATACGTATATTCGATATGTTTAATGAGAGAAATATTTGATTATTATAAAAATAGTAAAATGATTAATTCTTTACCTGTGGCACCGTTGACCAGTCCCATGCGAGCATTGACGTTTCGTTTGAGCATTACGCGGCCGAGAACCGCCAAACGAAGTTCCTTTTCGAGACCACTGGAGAGTCGAGAAATAGCCGATGTTTCCGCTTTCTTGGTTCCTTTCGACTTAGATCTTCCAAATGATTGACCAAACGCTTCCATTGATTTTTCCAAATTGGGCGCCGTTTTTTTGATGGTGTACGCAGCGTATTGATACAAGCGTGTGAATTTACCTTTTGGACGTGTATCAACGTAACGCGGCTCACCGTCCTCTGCGAGTATTTCGATCTACAATATTAATTACTTGCGTACAAATTGCGTAAATATTAGTAGTTATACTCCCCAAAACATACAATATTCCGGGACTACCGTAACCCGGTCTAGGTCCTACCACGAAAACTACAGTAACCTTGGCATTATGTTTGGTTTAGGTCCCACCACGAAAACTAGTTTCTGGCGGGAAATTCAAATTTGAATTTCCAAATACCCCCCAATCCTTACCCGTACCATTTCGTACGACCCGACTTCAAAATCGACGACGTCACTTGTGCCATTATGTGCCAGCCTCACTCAACTTTTTTTCTCTAGCAGTCTCTCATTTTTTATCAAAATTTTTTTTTATTTAAATCTCTTCTTTAACTATCTACCGCATCGCTTATGTAACACTTCGTGCCAATTAAAAACAATGCCCTTTTTCGAAAAGGATGGCAGCTGTGTAAACAAAAAGATGTCCTTTTTTTTCCATGTTTTTATTTTTAATTCGCGAAAAGCATTTGATGCTTACATATATTTATTCTTTATTTTTTCCATGTTTCTGTATAAATGTGTTTCTATATATATGTATATATATATAAGGGGAGGGGGGGTTGGTGTGTGAGGATGCATATACTTGGGGATGTGTTATGTATGTTTTGGTATATTATTATTTATAAGTTTGCACATATGATATTTTTCAGTTTTCGATTATTCTTTGCTTTCAATTGCAACACAATGTCCGATATGCATATGTAATATGAGCGGAATAAGTTTTCAAATGAAAACTTATGTTTGAATTTTGAACGGAACGCCAAAACACTTGGCGCGAAATCAAAAATGGTTTTGAGCATGACGCGCTAAGGCCAGCGATCAAAAGATCGCTAGGTCCGATAAGAAGCTAAATTGCCGAAAAATACTTCGACGATCTAGGAAACAAAAACAAAAATGTAGATATGGATAGCTGATTGCTATTCAGTTGAAATATTTTGTTTGGTGGTCATTCTTTTTTGTGAGAAGTGTGAAAGAATGGCGTGTAGTTGTAATGGTGTGAATTTATTTATGGTGTTTTCTACTGTAGGTTTGCATTTAATTTAAGTATACTGTAAGATTGCATTTAATTTATTGTATATTTTAATTAGATTTTATTTTACTGTGGGGTTCACTTTAGATTTTATTTTAACGGTGGGGTTTATAAATTGTTGAGTGCCTACTGGGGGAGGTTTTGTTAGAAGTAGAAGTAAAGAAGTATAAGGGATGCTTAGGATTGAATTGTGAAAATTGTATTTGTTTAAAGGGTTTAATTACCCAAGTTTGAGGTGTATTCTTGGTGAGTATTTTAATAAATTCGTATTTGGAAGATTGAAATTTTTGGGCTCGAAAAATCGTACACGGAGTGGAATCAGATCGCGCAGGGCGATTGAACGAATTTTAGTGGTGAGCCGAGCACGAAGCCGGACACCCGCGAACGACAAAAAGGTTAGTGATTTTAATTGGGTTGAGGTAATTGTCGAGTGATTAATTGAGTGTGAGAGTGTGCTGATTTAGTGATTAAGTGTGAGAAAGAGTCAGAGTGGTTGGATAAACGGAAGTGAAGTGTGAAGAGGTTGACAATTGTGAAAGTGAGAAAGAGAAGGAGCGAGAGAAGTTCCGCATTGAGAAGAATAGTTAGAGAATAGCCCAGTGGGGGTTTATAAGTCCGTGTGACTGGTTTTCTGAATTTTCTTTATTTTTCATTTAATTTTAATTTTTTTTGGTTGTGTTCATTACCGGGAAACGGTTGATTTATTGGTGTTGCGATTTATTGAGTAAAATTTGCACAAGAGTGTTGATTCTCTTGTGTTGATTGTAATCAAACCGGATAAACGGTGCAGGAATATAAAAAAAACGGTGCAGGAGAAAAAAAAATTAGAATAAGAGCACGCTTCTCTTATTGTAATTTTAATTTTATCAAAAAAAACCAGTGACATCGAAGTGAGAAGTGGAACAGTGAGTGAGAAAAAAAATGGACAATTGCCAGAACGGCAATAGAGTAATGGGAGCGATGGCGGCTGGGTACGTGAACGAACGAAGTGAGAACATTTCTGAGTTTAATGAGTATGTAGAAGGATTAGCGAATATATTCAACGTGAGTGAGCTAGAGGGTATTGAGGAAGAGAAAACCGCCTTACAAAAAGATTTGGCGGGGGTGTATAGGAAAGTGGCAAGCATGGAAGAGAGGCTGAGAAAGGCAGTGAAAGTGTTGATGATTGAGGTAGAAATAATAAAACGTAGACTAGGGAAGGAAGAAGATGGAGAGAAAGAACGTGCGAGTGCGATTGAAAAAGTGATTGCGGAGCGATTTTTTGAGAAAGGAGATGACTCGGAGGAGTTAGATGAGTCGAAAGAAATATTTGGATTGGAAGGGGGAGAAGCTTAGCAATCCAACCGTTTGATGGGCAAGGAGAAATACCGATGGGCAAGGGAAAATTTTGGGATTTAGCAGATGCGCAAAATCCTAAGTGGAACAATCAGCAGAAGGTGAACAAGCTCAAACTGCTCCTAGATTTGGGACCCCGAGAAATTTTTGAGGAGATGGAAGAGAGTGAGAAGAGAGACTTTGATAGTGCGGTAAAGAAGTTGAGAGCTAACTTTGAGAACCCACTGACTCGAGAGATAGCGAAACAGCAACTGTTAAAGTGTAGACAAGAGAAAAACGAAGGAGTGAATGTGTTTGTGGAGAGATTAAGGAAAGCGGTACGGGCAGCCACAATAGGGCAGGGGGACAAATTCTACCGGCAAAGATTGCTTGATGAATTCTGCGATCGCTTGGATCCAGACATCGCATTTCATGTAAAAGCGACGCAAGCGCACTCGTTGGACGAAGCGTTAGGGAAGGCATTGCAGATAGAAAATCTGCTAACAGCCAAGCGTGAAGCGGAACGGAGCGAACAAGAGCGGCAGAACATGTTCAAGCTTATTCAGTTGAGGCGGCCAGATGAAATCATGGCGCTGATCAGTCAGGGAGCAGCACAAGGCGGACTTACACATCAAGAAGGAACATCCCACAGTTTCAAGGACCAGGGGGACAGTCACAGGGCGTGCCGATGAGAGAATTCCATCAAGGCCGCAATCAAATGGCATGGAGGCAGAACAGAGGAGGGAACTCAAGTCAACAACCGCCCAGCGCAGGTAGGAGTTTTCAGAACCAACCTAGATTCCCACAGCGAAATGGAAATGGATCAGTTACTTGTTATGGTTGTGGAAGAAGAGGGCACATGAGAGCGCAATGTACGATGAATTGCTATCGTTGTGGAGAGATTGGACACTCACAGGATCGCTGTCGCAACGCTGCGCGGAACTCGAGTGCAAATAGCGTACCAATAGGACAGCCTAGAGCAAATGCGGTGGAAAATGGACAGGTAAATTTAGGAGAAGATAATTAGCCATCACCATCGCACCGGTTTTGGAAGGGTCAAAGACATCCGAAGCGCCACAGTCCAGTACAGGTATTCTAGCGTGGTACACTAATTATGCGACGAACATGTACGACACACCGGAACACAATCTGGACACGCTACAGGTAAGCAATGAGTTTATGGAAAATGGACTTGACTCAGAGCCGAGAAAAACAGCGCAGGCATTACAGTATTGACGAGACATCGAATGAGGGTGAAGGCTCAGAAGCAACTGTGGCGGCGATTCAAGAAGTGAGTAAGGATGCGGTTAACGTTGACGACAGAAAGAAAGACAAAGGTGAACAAAAGAAAAAAGTAGGTACGTTTTGGAATTACGTGATTGGACTAATGTTACTTGTGTTAATCGTACTGGGACAGGGGCAAAATGTGGCGTGTGGCAACAGTGTGATGAAATGCCAGACCGTAGTCGGAAGGTCACTGTGGCAAGTACCCAACAATTACAAATGTCCTACGTGGCATGAAGAGGACGAGCGGATAGTCGAGGGAGTTGAATTGAAAATCTTCCGTCGGAACACAGTGGAATATAAAACTGAAGCCAGCGTGTGCAAAATCGTCGATAGGCGGGGTCGTTACTACACCTCGCTATCAAACGAGCACATTATTCAGGAAGCAAAACCAAAAGACTTAGAGGTAAGTATTAGGGAGTGTAAAAGAATGGCAAACGAAAGACCCTGCAGTCACGGAGCAATGAAGAAGCAAAAAGTGATGTGGCAAACAGAAAACAAAATGCCTGTGTCTTATCCGTGGCCAGTGATTGGGAGTTTTTCATGGTATAATACGTCCTCGTTAAATTGTTACTTCTTTGACACTGTAGTCCTGGCACACTTTGGCGAAGAACATATTCGCTCGCCGCTGGGGGAAACCGATGAGTGCACATACAATAGCGGGTTCTGCAATCTGAAATCAGGTGAGGCGCTATTGTGGAAACCAAACTGGGAGCAAAACTGCCCATATGTTGCAGTAGTAACAATGGTTGGCAGGTAAACCGAATCACTATGGGTAGACGACTCCGGCGAGTTTGCGTTATCGGTACCCAGATGGCCAAAGAAAGTGGTTTCATGCGACCAAACTCTTCTCATCACCGATCATATGCAGTGCTGGAATAAGAATGGAACATCGAGAGACGTAGCAGGCGAGACATTCATTCAGTGTACAAAGACAAACTAGAGAAACTAGCCAATGGCACAGGGATTGCGGAGACAGAACAACTCGCATCAGAGCTATCCGCACTGTCCAATCACTTCGTAACCATATTGAGAGAAGCGTTCAAGAACCAAGCTCAACAGATGTGTCGGTTAATGGGCAGTCTGTCGGCACAAGTTAGAGCGGCTTTACTGGCTGATCCCATCCGAGCAGCGAGGCAACTACTTCACCGCAAGGACATCACAGCTAGGCTGGTGGGTGACTTTACATTGGAGGTTTGGCCGTGTATAGAGATTCCAAAGGAGAACATATGGTTCCACAATCAATCAATGGCCTGTTATGAACACTCCCATTTTTTATGAAATGGCAGGTAAGCGTTACCTAGGTTTCCTGGACTCAGCCACGGGCATCATTCGAGACAAAAGCGACATTGTGCGGTGTGAGAAGGATTACCGGCACATGATCTCGTTCTACGGAGAAGTGTTGGAACTTAACCCGTTTACTGGGCAAATGTTGTCGGTGCCCATTGAGAACATTAAAGAAGAAACAGCGGAATGGAACTTCTTTGAGGGAAAATCCAAAGTTTTTCACAACCTAGTGCTGACTAACGTGTCGGAGGTAGTATCTCAATTGCACCTCGAGGAATATCTGCATGCAGTAGAACGGGAGAAGTGGAGCAACGAGAAAGAAGGAATTGAGACGCATATGGCGGAAGATGACGAAGGCTTCATGGAACACGTTCACGCCGGGATAGTTCACGCCATTGTTGGAGAGTTATCTGTGCTACAGATCTGGGTGCACACGGTATGCGCTATATACACAACTAGGTTGCTCAAGAAACTGTTCGTGGCATATATGAAGAACCGACTAAACAAAATAGCGGAACCGTTGGCAATTTGGCTGAGAAAAGTATTCTATCCCCCCACAGCAACCGAACCACCTGTGGCGTGTGCGACCTTCGATCCGTACTTATAATAATTATACTTTATTCTACACTTACAATACACTTTACAATAAACTCCAAATGCATATAAATTATGATAATTTATAGTGATAGACTTTAAATGTGCGATAGGTTTGAACGGGGACAGAAGTATTGGCAGTTTGATAGTACATTTATTCCTTTTTCCTTTCTTTATTCTCGTTTTTCCTTTCTTTATTCTCGCGTTATCAAAGGCGATAACCGCGACACTCGCGACGACGTGGTGAATTGACTGGCAAGGGCGGTTGGCTTCTCTCGGTCTCATTATCCGTGGAACTTGGTTCGACCTCCGGACTAGAACCCACTACGGCTATCGATGCGACATTGGGGAGCGTATGCATTTCCGGACTAGCGACCATCATTGCCAGTTGAATAGGTTCCAACGTCGGGCTTCCTTGGTGCCTTTGCTCCGCGGCTCTTGGACCATATCCTTGAAAACGTTCAAGCCTCCGTAAACCCAGGTCCACAAGCCAAGGTAAGCCGTATTCCATAAAGATAGAAATGGAGTAGCATGCGCAGCACAAAATCATCCAGATTTTGAGGGGGCTAGGCCTTGGAAATACAAATGAGCTCGGGTATAGTAACCCACCTCCCCCCTAAGTTTGTCAAAGATGTGTAGTAGAGATTGTGTAAGCGTTTATTATTTGCGCTAAGTAATCAAGATTTTCAGAATTTTGATTACTTTAGCAATAATCATAGACAGCAATGAAAGACATGGCAAAAAATCGTATAAAATTCATAACAAATGGTCAAAAAATGGAAAAAAATCCTTTTATAAGTATAAATTATACGTATGATAAATGCATCCAATTTTTTAGTCTAACCGATCCGATAGTAATTCCTCTGAGAGGTAAAATACAAAATTCTCCAGAAGCGATTATTAACGAAATCGTTAAAGTAAACCAATCAGCGCATGACGTTAATTTATTAGCATCAAAATTGACGGCGATTGTCACAACTGCCGCAAAAAAAGCAGGTGGAAAATTTAGCGTCATTTCTCATTCTTTAAAAGAGGATATTGAAAATATCATCCATATTAGAAATAATAATAATCTATGCCTATTCTATGCATTGATTATTTCACGTCGCTACCACGACGTCGCACAGTGGACACGTAAAAAAGCGGCGAATCAGCCTACTGACAGCTTATTAGGCAAAGACTCGTTTCGTCGTTTTTGCTCAAATTATGAAGAGCGCGTAGATGCCGAAGTGCAGGTATTAATATCCGAATGTCAGATACCTGATGACGAGGAGCGTTACGGTATTGAGGAAATGAAAATTGTTCAAAGTTACAATAAATGGCCAGGTAAGTAAAATTTATGTGGCAGATTTTTCTATGATTATTGCTAAAGGCTGTTTTTTAGGCTTTTATAGAATCGTATGTTTCGATGATAGTAACAGCCTAAAGCCTATTTACAAAGGGCCACAAAAACGCCAATTTGAAGTTGCGATAATTTTACAAAAAAATCACTATCACGTAATAAAGCGTATAAATTGTTACTTTGGCGTTAAACACTACTGCGTGGATTGTGAACGCTACTACAAGGATTCACGCGATCAGAAACTGTGAGCCGGAAAACGAAATTTCGATTGTTTGCATGCATTGTAATCGTACATTTCATAGCGTATTCTGTTATGATAATCATATCCGCAAAAAAGTCTGCGAAACTTTTCGCCTCTGCGTCGATTGCGGATATGTGTACAGAGTAAATTTTAAAAATGACATAAAAAAAGATGATCATATTTATATATGTATATTTTTAGGTATTAAAAAATTTCCATCACAAATGCGGCGAATGGTATTGCCGTCGTTGCACAGTATACCATTCGAAGGAGAGAGGCTGCTTTATGGAACCACAAAAAATTCCCTCTGAGCTGCCCGCATATAGAATTATTTGCTTTGATTTTAAATTAACACAAAAAACGGAAATTTTTGATGGAGTATACGAGCACAAAGTGAATTTTATTTCGGCGAGGATCACTTGTACTTCTTGTCTCGATCAGCCTTTTGAGAGATGTGAAATTTGCAGCACAGAGCGGCACAAGAAATGGAGCGCTGCCAGCGTAGATGATGTTTTAGGCAGCTGTAAGGATAAGGGAGTAAATGGGTTTATAGGCGGAAGTTATTGATTTTGGTGGGAATAGCAAAGGCATTTTAAACATTAACAAATTATATTCATTTTATTTTATTTGTGATGTTTATTTGTGAGCAGAGGAGTTGTGGGGAATAAGAGATAGAACAATGGTTTATTTGGGGTGGTTTGATGTGATCAATTTAATTATGCGGTTTAATTACCCAAGTTTAAGGTGCGATTGTCCACGACTATTCCATGGAAGTATTTGAAAATTGATTGAAATTGAAGTATTTGAAAATTGATAAAAGTGACATTATTTTGAAAATTCGAGTAAGCAATTAAATTGAAAAATACGAATCAGCTTTGATGAGTGGATTTTGAAAGCTTTTGATAAAAGATATATAACGTACACATATGCTCATTTTGGCGGTCGATACGACGTACATTTCATACTTCGCAGGCTCTACAAATTAGGCATTCAACCCGATATTACCATGAACGGGAACAAAATATATCAATTCTCGATAAAGTGTGCGAAAACGGGAATGGCAGACGACGCTACTCAAAAATAATTTTTGGGTAAAATATATATTTATGAATAAAAAATAATAATTTTAAGGGATTCGTATTTATTGATGCCGGTAAAATTATCCGCTTTAAAACAAACTTTTGGTCTTCGCGCAGAGAATAAATTGTTTTTCCCGCATTTATATAATTTCGAAGAAAATTATGGTAGCTCGCTAGATCATCTACCTCCAATTTCTGATTACTGTCCTGATGCTATGGCGCCCAATGAAGGTTGACGATCGACTATTGTTCGGATTGTGCATGCCATGTGCAAAATTATTTAAAAAAAATCAACAAAATGCGCGCATCAGTGTTTTCACACTGATGCCGAACGCGCTTTCACAACAACGGTTACCAGCATAGAATTAGCCGTTTCACTTCAAAACGGCTACGTCGTCGACAGAGTTTATAGGATCTGGAGTTATACCAATTTTGACTCCGGCTTATTTAAGGGCTATGTGCGGCTTTTCCTCCGGCTCAATGAATGAATTTATTTTATATTCGTTAGAAACGTATTTATGTTTTTCAAAACAACAACAACAACAAATATGACATAAATATTCCCTCAGAGAAAAATCAATTGTTAAGTGAACATTATGCCCCCCCCCCTCCACACTGAACAACTGCTTCTAAAAAAAGCTAATCTTTCAGGTTCAGTCGAGCGGCTGGGCCAGCAACATCAACAGCGCTGAAGAAAAGCGGGCGTTCGTCGAAGATTATGAAAAGAAAATGGGAGTGAAGCTGGATCCAGCCAAAGTTGAGTTCAACCCCGGCTTACGCTATATAGCAAAGCTTGCATTTAACTCACTCTGGGGGAAATTTGGGATGCGCAATGGCTTATCACACAATAAAGTCATCACTTCGCCATCTGAATTTTTCGATATTGCTTTTGATAAAAAATTGGTCGTGTCAATGTTGATTCCTGTTTGCGACACGGCAATGCGCATTGTTTATCGTCGCAATAAAGACTTTAGCGAAGAGCATGGCTCCTCTAATTCGCTCTTTGGACAACGTCCGCGTCAAGGTAAGAAAAAAAGTATAAGAATACAGACAATAAAATAAATATGTTTTTAGGTTAAAACTTTATGAATACATGAGAAATGTACCCGATACACCTGGATGTAAGCTCTTATATACGGACACCGACAGCCTTATCTTCACGCATAAGCGAGGCGAAGTCCCCGTGGAAACGGGTGAGTATCTTGGACAGATGAGTGTTGAATATGACGGCAAGGAGATTGTGGAATACACAGCTGCCGGCGCGAAACAGTACGGTTTAAAACTCCGAGACGCAGAAAGCGGTGAGGAGTCTTACGTCGTAAAACTTCGTGGCATTACGTTAGATTACAACGGATGCCAAAATTTTCAATATACAACCCTGCGCGACATGGTCTTAATTACGGAAACACTCAGCCAATTAGTTTCGCGTATAAGCGAAAAAGTGCCGGCAGACTCCCTCTCTGTTTTGCTTCTCTCTTTCTATGGTGTCCTCGCCGAAGCAGCATGAATAAGGCTATAATAAATTAAAAAAAATATAGTATTAAAAAATCTTATTATCTGTGGAGCTGGGCGCGTTTCCCGCTCCGCAACGGGCAAGCTCGTCTCACGAACAAAAAAATTTCTCGTCCGAGGAAGCACCTCACCATTTCTACTTCCCGTACGTTTTTTAAGCCACGCGAGAAGCGGCAGCGCAACGTTGCGCCGCGATAATCATCAATCGCCGCAGCAGTCATTCGCCGCATAATCATCAATCGCCGCAGAATGCAAGTGAACGAACTGAAAGAACCAGGATAATGAAAATAGTGGATCAAGAAGAAAAAGTAACGAAATTACAAATAGAAATATATAAACGGTGATAGGAACAAGTTAGCCGATGCATTATCTAGAATTGAGAGAGAACTTAGCAGTGAAGAGCGAAAGAAAATTCAAGAAATGCAAGATATTGAGGAATTTCCGGTGTGTTTAGTGATTGAAAGTACACTTGACTTGATAAAAGAGCAAAAAGAGGAATCAACAATTAAGGAAGTAATAAACATACTAGAAGGGCGAATGAGTGAAGAGACAACAGCAACAGAAGAAATTCTGTGGTTAGTTGAAAGGTGTGCAAAAACATGGTACAAGACATTGCAGAGAGAGTGAAGAAGTGTGACGAATGTCAAATGAGAAAAAGAACCAGAGTGCCGAATAGCATAACAATCACAGCGTTCAAAAATGTAAACATCTTGAGTAAAGTAGGATTGGAGTTGTGTGAACCTCTTCCAATCACACCGGATGGCAACAAGTACATACTTAATATTATTGATTTGTTCTCCAAATATGTAGTGTCGGTTCCAGTGAGAGATTGCAAATCCAAAACAGTAGCAAGGGCATTACTAAATCACTTCATATTAATATTTGGAGTACCAGTAGAAATCATTAGCGATAACGCAACAACGTTCAGCTCAGAGTTTTTCAAAGAGATATGTCAGATGTTAGAAATGGATCACCGAACAACGACCCCGTACCATAATAAACGTTCTTTCGGGCCACCGAAAGAACGTTTCGGTGGAACGTTTCTTTTTTTTCGGTGGAACGTTTTTTTCTAAACGTTCTTTCGGGCCACCGAAAGAACGTTTAGAACCTTTCAGAACATACTAGCAAAATTCTTAAGTTACGGAGAAGGGCTTTACTTCGACACTTTACTCCCAACAGTAGCCTTTTGTTACAATACGTCGGTTAGCTCCGTCACGGGGGAACACCATTTCTATTGATGTTTGGGCATGATCCCACATTTCCAATTGATGAAATGCTAAAAACAGCAATAAGACCAACACTAGCACTGACTGAGATAGGAGAATTCAAAATAGAGGTTATCACAAGAATAAGACAAGCTTGGGAATCGGCTAGGCAGGTTTCTGAAAAACAAAGGACAGTAATGGAAAATCAGGCGAATAAGAAAAGCAAAAATTCAGAATTAGAAGTAGTGTTATTGAAAGGGCTTAGTGTTATTTAAAATAGGATGCACCCCGAAGTTTCAACTACCATTCAAGGGTATTTTTAGAATAATAAACAGAGAAGACCCACATATTACTATAGAAGATTGTAGCAATTTTAGAAAGCAACACAAGGTTGTGCACATAAACCAAGTAAAAAAATACTTTACTGATCGATTTCAGAGTAACGAGCGAGAGCGAGGAGAAGGAGAAGCTGACACAGAAAGCGAAGTGCGGAACAGCAACAGAGCAAGAAGACAGGAATAGAAAGACCGCAGTTGACGAAGACAGACCGACAGCGATGGAAACAGTAAGACATTCGTATAATCTCCGCAGCGGCACCGATAACAGCAAATGAAAGAGGCCGAATTAAGAGAACAGACCTGCTTCACCACCCGGCATTCGATATCGACCAGACGGTGTTTGACTGGGAAGAAGCAGCGGAAGTATTTAACACTGAACTCATGGAAGAGGACAAAGATGAAGAAGAAGATGAAGGCGAAGACGAAGATGAAGGCGAAGAAGAAGGCGAAGAAGAAGATGAAGAAGAGAAAAAGGGAGATGAAGACGAAGAGTGATGCTACGGCTGCAAAGAAGAAAGGAAAAGAAGAAAATAGATTCAAAACTTCTTTCATCTTCACATAGCTTTATAAGTCTCTAGAGACAGTCGGTTCTCTCCAAAATGTTCTAACCTCTATCATCCTTTAATTGCTCAAATGTAATCAGTCAGCATAATTGTTAACAAATAGTTAGAAATCTCATGTTAAAAAAATCACAATTAATAGTGTACAAAGCAAGAAGAGAAAGTGAAATGTCAGTAACTAGAGTGATTGAAATTCAAGCAAGTGAGAAGTTTGATGAGTGTAGAATGATTCTTGAGGTAAACATAGAGCAATCAGTGAAAGTACAAGAAATACAAGTTATTTAGGCAAGGGTCTGTGATAACGATTGGAAACAGACTGGGTGAAACGTTGGCGGCAGTAGTACTTCAACAACGCGAAGACACTTGCACGGCACTTGCACGGCAGGCAGGACAGCAGTACGAGTAAAACAGCTCTTTTCAAACTTTTTTTTTCAAAAATGGAAGAGCAAAGACAGCGGAAGCAGCAATGGGCAGAACAATTGGTCAGCAATGAAGCAAGCACGGTAGTATCCAGCTAAGGGGCGTTACTTTAGGAAGAGCTTTACCGAGACTGAAGGGATAGCGGATTCAGGAAACAAAGACAGGTTTGAGCAGTTAGCCTTTATGCAGCCAGCTCCAGGTCAACATTTTTGATAGAGTTAATGTGCAGGATAAGTATTTAAATAAAGAACAAAACGATGCAATGGGCAAATTTTTAAGCCCAAATAACCTGGTTGTACCGGTCCAGGCTCCAGCAGGGACCGGGAAAACTAGGTTGCTCGCAAGAGTTGCCTTGAGAATGATGGCAGAGACCAATCAGGGACTCATTGCAATCACGGCAGAAACTAACAGTGCAATAGAAAAGGTTATGGAGGATCTAGTGAAATGGAAACAATTTCAACCACATGAAATGCTAGTGTTACTACAGGCACTTGAATCCGTTTTGAATCCGATTGAATCCGGATTCAAATAGCGGATTCAAAAGTTTGAGGCTTCACAACTTTGTCAATTTGTATGTTTTGTATAAAAATGAATATACCATTCGATTCATCTTGACTCTCTTTAAATTCGGTTTTTATGAAAAACTAAACAAGTTATTTAGGAAAAACTAGGATTTGATTGGCAAATTTCGGAAATTGTTTTTAACTTTAATATATGGCCTATCTAATGCAAAATAAATTAAAACTACGAATTTGCCAATCAAATCCTGGTTTTTCCAAAATAACTTACTTAGTTTTTCATAAAAACCGAATTTAACCACGTATAAAGAGAGATATCGTCAAGGCGAATGGAATGGTATATTCATTTTTATACAAAACATACAAATTGACAAAGTTGTGAAGCCTCAAACTTTTGAATCCGCTGTTTGAATCCGGATTCAATCGGATTCAAAACGGATTCAAGTCCCACTGACTACAGGCAAGTGGAGAGCACCGTCGCCGGCCACACCAACAGCAACGTAGCAGTTTGGTATCGAATATCAAGTAAGAACAGCACTGGGTCAGTTATCACAACTTGATGATACAGAAAAAATGCACTACGTAAGTTTGAGAAAGCAGTAAGCAGTGAGCCATTAGTAGAGGTGAATGACAGAGTGGCGTAAGAACAAACCACAACTGATAGTCAGCACAAAGGCACAACTATTACGCCATCACAAAATACGCAGAAATCTTAAAATCTTGCTGGTAGATGAAGTAGGGCAAATGAGAGAATTATCATTAAAAGAATCACTTTTAGGAAACAAAGCGAAGGTAATGGCGGTTGGCGATGATCTACAACTACCACCGTTTCTGGACATTCGCACATCTTTATACGACATAGACTGGGTATTTGGACTCAATCCTGCACGCAGCGCGAGCGTGGAACAGCGCCGAATTAGTCCAACTACGAGAAGCACACAGACCATGGTTAACTGAAATGCTATCTGAAGCCATTTATAACGGGCAAGTCAGACCAACAGTAGGGCCTGATGATCTAGGATTGGTAGTCAATTCCGGCTTTCCACTAATCACGGAAGGAGTGCCGCTCATTTTACTACACACGACGGCGAAAGACGCGCAGCTCAGCAGTCTGTCCAGGGTAAACGCTGAACAACAACAATTAGGACTCAGAGTAGCCAATGCCTTAGTCAAAACTACAGGAGCAGAGGTAACAATCTTAGTTCCGTATGCAGCAGCGAAAAGTCAAGTAATTGCACAAGTAAATGAACAAGGTATGAAGAAAATTCAGGTACACACAATAGAGTCATTTCAAGGTAGAGAAGCGCAAATAGTGGTGTCTCTGACCATAAAAAGTAATGACGATGAATTCTCTGGCACGGATTCATTTTGTTCTATTCGACCAACGGATGACAACAGCATTAACCAGAGCAGCTCAATTTTTAGTAATTATAGGCAACATACAACTACTAACCAAAGGAAGGGTGTCGGGCATATTTCTACGTCAAGCATGCCGCAGCACGGTAGCGGTTGGAACAGAATACGTCGACTACATCGAGCACTGACTGAAGCAACCAAATGTATATGCATATAATATGATATCATCACGTCGCACAAAAATCAACAATTTCTCTACGGTGAATCACATCACCGAATTCATACTCAACAACCTATCGAAGGATCCGGAGCGAGACTTGAACGAAACCTTTGCCCACTTGATCGATATAGCCTTCAAAAATGGCCAAGATGCCACAAAAAAGTAACAAAATATCAAGTAATAATTTTCTCCGAGGCGTCTACACGATCCAATCGTCATTCCTCCTCGTGAGCCGGAATTGAATTCACCGATGAGCATTGTCAACGAGTTTTAGAGGGTGGAGCAATCGACCAGAGCGGTCAGCTTGCTGGATTCAAAAATTACTGTAATGATAACAACAATATATCAAATTACTGTAATGATAACAACAATATATATCAATAACAACAATATTTCGTCCTCTTGAACAATTTGGTGTCAAAGAGCAGTGGATGCTAATAATTACGAATCCTAACAACACATTCTGTTTGTTCTATGCGTTAGAAGCCGGGCGTCTAGCGCACGATGTTCAACAACTCGCAGCACTTTCGCCGATTGACAAAAAAATCCGAAGACATCAATACTTTACAAAAAAACAATTCACTCAGTATAATGAGAATGCAGCAGCGCAAAATATTCGAATCGGCAATCTAGTAGATCGATTAAAAATCGATACGCTCAAAAAGTCTTACGGTTTTGAGGAACTACCAAAAGTGCAAGCATACTACGATGCCGTTTTTGGAGAAGGTAGCAAAAAAAAATTTTTTTTGTAAAAAATAAAATTAGTTTTTAGGCACATACCGTATTCTTGTATTCTGCGACACCGCATCCTTGAAACCAGCATACAAAAGTGAACGACGTGCACATTATACAATAGCCTTGCTTCTGCGAGATGACCATTTTGACGTGATTACAAATATCGCCAAATTTTTTGGCCATAGAAACTACTGTGTTGACTGCGAGCACAGCTATGACCGTGCGTCACGCCACTCCTTCTCTTGTATTGCGCGATGCCCAAAATGCGGTTTTATGGGAATCGACTATCCCTGCAAACCTGAATATGATTTTACTCAGGAGTGTGACAGTTGCTTACGCCTCTTCTTAAACTGTACATGTTAAAGTAATCATAAGAAAAATGGTGTTTGTGCGGGCTTCAACAACTGTCAAAAGTGACTACAAAATACAAATTTTACGCCATCCTCATCTCTCTACTCTGCCAATTTTTCCAAAAATAAAAAATTTTTAGGTACAAAAAGACGTACCTCATACGTGTGACAGTAAACATTGTCAGCGCTGCCGTGTATGCCACGAACGCTGTTTCATGCAAATACTCAAACCTACATTGCACAACAAAACTCCTTATCGGATCGTGGTATACGATTTTGAGTGTCGTCAAGAAGACGAAGTTGCCGATAATGTTTTTGAGCATCGAGTGAATTTTTGCTCGGCTCGAATTTTGCTTAGCGAATAGCTCCGGTTGTATTTGCGGCCAGCGTGTTAATTTACGTCATAGGACGTGGGATGACTTTGACGGAGTGACGGATCCGCTGGAGCGTTTTGTTGCATGGATTCTCTCGCTGCCCGGTCCGCATGTTACGTACGCGTTCGCGCATTATGCTGGGCGTTACGACCACCACTTTGTCCTTCAGCAGCTCTACCGGCAAAAATATCGGCCTGTTGCGTCTCCAAAACGCAAAAAAAGGGGAAGCAAAAATTGATCACGTAAAAAATAGATTTTTCCCTCCTATTTTCCGCAATTCTCCTTTTTTCATAAATCAATCAATCATTTGTTCACTTCTTCTTCTTCCCTTTTTGATTTGTGGTTTTTCCTCCCAATTTTTTCTCACCAATTTCCCCCTCAACTCATCTTTCCCCTAAATTTGTTCTTTATGTCTCTTGCAGCCTCTTCTACCCCTTTCTCTCTAAAATTATTTGTTGTTCCCGGCCCAAAAAATAGCATAAGAAATTTAGATTTGTGCTCTAAAGAGCAATTGGCCCTGGGCAATTTACTCTTATATTATTATCAAATGTCACGTATATTTTTAGTATAAATATCGAAACTTTTGCAATTATTGTATGTCTGGTAATAGGAATTAATTTTAAATAAATATTAATTCTCTATTGTGAATAAACTCGACCAGCATCAAAACTTCATTCTATATTAAAATTCGAGGCTCAAAAGCCGAAGATTTTACAGGCCTGAAATCATAATGGGCGCGTGCAAAATCTATCAAATGATCGTAAGGCCTGCGGCGCGTGAATATGGGCAAGTATTCTTCAGGTAAGGCAAGGCCCCCGCCCGCTAGTCTTCCTGCCGCATCCTCAGGTTTTGGTGTTTATTTTTGAATAATTTTTCAGCGTAAAGTTGGCGGCGCTGAAAAAAATTGATTTGAGCAGTGAGACTAAGCTCTACTTCCCACATATAACAGACGCGAAAATTACGGTAAGCATTTGGAGTGTCTACCGCCCAGCGAAGACTGCTGTCCCGAACGTTGAGGAGAGGGCGAAATTTTTTGAATGGTATGATGAGCATAAAAACAGCTCCAAGTATTTGCAATGGGAGCAGAATTATGATATTCAGCCGCCTCATAAAATTCAACAAGCTGTCAATGGTGGCGAAAAAACGGTGGTAATTGGCTCAGAGAATAGCGGCGTTGGCAGTATCGTCAAATACAAAATCGATGGATTTGTCGAAAACTATTATCCCACCGATCCGTCGCGATAGGATTTGGAAATTGAAATTTTAGGTGGCCATTTCCATGGCTGTCATCTGCATACAACTCCCGATCAAATCTGCATAAATAAACGAGTACGACACAAATTTGGTGTTAGGACATTTGCGGACAGACATTTGCGGATCGGACATTTGCGGACGGACATTTGCGGACGGACATTTGCGGACGGACATTTGCGGACGGACATTTGCGGACAACTATAAAAAGCGGACATTTGCGGATCGGACATTTGCGGATCGGACATTTGCGGATCAAAAAATGTCAAAAATAAAAAAAAAATTTTTTTAGGAAAATTTTTTTTAATTCAAAAATAAAAAACAAATTTTATTTTAAAAAATATAACAAATTAAATGTTGTAATTAAGTTTTCTACGTATAAAATTTGTTAATGTCAAATATAAAATTTGTTTATGTCAAATCTAAAAATATTGTCAAAATCTAAAAATATTGTCAAAATATAAAAATATTGTCATAACATAAAAATATTGTCAAAATATAAAAATATTGTCAAAATATAAAAATATTGTCAATAAAATCCTAAATAATATGTATTATGCGATTTAATCGCAATGCATGATGTCTAGTTTGTGTTGATTTTGTGAAGAGTATAATAAAATCAAAGGTAACGTAGAGTCCGTGTTTAGGCGTATACTTCTGATGGTGCCTTTGGAATCTGAAAAATAACAATTTTGTGTTTTGAATTATAGTTCCTTCAAAATTTGAAATTACATTAAAATTACAAAAATAAATTGTATGTGTGCATACCATAAAAACATATTTTATTAACGTGTTCCTGCAGTGCACCACGTATCTTCGTGGAAACATTTTCATCATTGAAGTGCGCAAAGTCGAAGATTAGGATTTCCTCGTTGCAATTCAGTTCAGTCGGAAAGAATGTTTGCTGCAACGATTCGATAGCCTCCAAAGTAATAAAACGTCACAGGTTATGTTATGTATGTGTATCACAGACTTCATCACCTTGCACCGCTTCTCGGGCGGATGGGGAGGTCGCATATACTTTGAAAAAATAAAAAATAAATTAAACCTTCGCTCTGATTCTCTTGAAGCAAGCTGATGATTGCGTCCAATAATTCTTC
>SAUE01003106.1:55137-76073 GCA_009724625.1 Deladenus siricidicola
CACCAGATGTGGCCACTTTTTTCTCATTGATCCCTGTTATGATCGATGTGTCGAAAATTTGTTTTTGACTCCTTAGCACTCTTCTCTCACTTTGTTCGTTATTATCTCCCATTATTTGAAACGAAGAGGAAAAAATTTCGAATTTTCTTTGCCTTTTTTTTTAATTTGCTCTTGAGCAGATTCTTTTTTCAGAAGGAATCTTTTCGTAATTCCTTACACTATGCAGACTCTCTTTTCTTTTATGATCGTTTCCTTTAAATTTCCTGCTTGACTCTCACAATTTCTTTAATATGTGTACCACTGAAAGTGGTGATAAAGTGAATTCGTTTTATATTAAGCACAAAAAAATTGCTTAATTAAAAACTAATTCCAATACAATATAATAAAATAAATCAAATTTGCACCAGTTCACAAAAAAATGAATTTAGAACTGAAAAGGGACAGAAAACAAAAATAAAATTCCTAATTACTCACAAAAAATTTTTTTTTTAAGAAAAATTATAAAAATCACTTTTACAGAGAAAATATTTATATGAACATAAAATAAAAGCGCGCAAGTCTTATTACCCAAGAAAAGGTTTCGTACTGACCTGCTCGACGTCGACGGGCGAGGGGCACCACTAAACAATTTGGTCTTTTGATAGGCCAAACGCACTTCGCCTTTCCCACACTCTTCTCCTCTCAGTCTCTGAAACTCTGTAGGTCGCGGATCGCGCTTCTCGAGCAATTTTCCCCGCCGACAAATTAAAATAAATACTTTATTCACTATTAATTAGACTTTAATCAACATCAATTTTGCGCACACAGTGGTCACGTTCTTTTCCTTAAATAATTCTACAATTAATTTCCGTTAGTTTTCAAAATCCTACACATATAGATAACTCATCATCTACATCTCGAAAATTACACACTTAACAATCCCTAACAGCAAAATTAATACATTCTACAAAATTACATTTCAAATCAAAATAAAATACTATAGCATATCTTTAAATTCACAAACTACCTCAATATTTCTACTCTACATTTTAACTTAAATTACTTCTACAATAAACAAATTAATTTCACTTACTATATTACTAACAATTCCTTAAACTTTACTTTAATAACACAATCTACGTTGAAATACAATTTAAATTGCAAAAATAAAACTCCGCACACTCCACACATTCACACATATTTCCCCTGCTTCCATTTTGAAATGGCCACAATCGTTGGCCTTTTATCCTACATGTAACTACTTCGCATCAGCTCGCTGCTGCATGGGAATTCAGCTATCACTCCCACCATCAGCTTCTTTGCATATTTCTGCCTCTTTCTCTCTTCTGTCTCTCCGCTGAATTCTTCGCACGGTGCCTATGACCGTGGGAAAATTTCAGCGAACTTTCCTCTCTTTTGGCCTTTTCCCTTCGCTTTTCTCAAATTCCGGCGCGGACCGTTGGTCTTTTGCCTTTTTCTCTTTCCGTCTCTTCTAGCTTTCCGTTGCTTTTCTTTCCGTTGGAATTCGGAGAAGGGAAAACAACCGATCGCTTCTCTCATTGTCTGCTGTTGCCAGCATTTTCCCATTCTTCTCTTTTCATTTTTCCCTTTGCCTTTTTCCGTCTAATCGTCTGCCCTGCCCGACTCATTTTCCCTTCGTGTTTTTCCCATGTTCGTCTGCACGAACATTTTATTTTTCCTACTCTATTTTTATTGTTTTGCTCTTCTCTTTTCAACGCATGCATATGCGTTGGTTGTTTATTCAATTTTAAAATGGTAAATTAATTATTGATAAAGATTGCTACTGTTGGTTGAACATGAAATGGGTTAATAGCGTGATTATTACAACTAACTTCATCGTTCCACAATTTTTTAGATAAAATGGCTTGTTTTATTATTTTGTAGTTTGTGACTGTAGTATTTGTGTCTGTCAATATTTTGTAAGTTGTACTTTGGTATGTTCATTTTATAATTTTAGGTTAATGTTAGTTGAGCTCTTTTTTATGACGACGAGTCGTCACAAAAGGTTGAAACGCAGCTCGGCGATTTGCGTCTTCCAATCGACCTCTTGGTCGCGGAAGAGAATTTTTGCCCAACAAGTATTTTGTTAGGTACAGACTTCTTGGCCCAAATCAATCGAAAGGGTTGGGATGTCAGTTTTAACATGGTTGATAACACAATTAAAATTGGCACTCACAACTTTCCGATGATCTACGCACATCTGCACCTGGAACAAGACAAGCAGGCAATTGTTCGACTCCCGCAAGATCTAGACTTACCACCTCGGTCCGACACTCTGGTCATTTGTCATGTCAACCAAGAATTTCCACCAGGCGTTGACGTTCTAGCGTACTCTAACTTTCCACTCCCTTCCCATGTGATCGTAGGAAAGACAGTCAGTCGCCCCGAAAACACGCACACGATTCCAATCCGACTTCTGAATGCCGGAAACTCCCGATGTCGACTACACAAAAATAGAAAAATTGCATTAGTTGAACACCACCCCTAAAACGACAGTTCATACGGTAGACTCGCGTAGAACAGCACCACTCGAAGACCGCGAAGATTTGCACGTTGATCTCCAGGATTCGTGCCTCTCGGAAGGGACACGCACGCGGTTGAAAAAGCTTCTTAAAAGGTATTCTGATGCTTTTGTGGGGAAAGATGAGAAGATTGGCCATTATAATGGTCCCGTCAAACATCGAATAGATCTTATCGATGAATCGATCTATACCCAACAAAGACCTTACCGTACCCCGATGGCACTCCGAGAAGAGGTGCGAAGACAAATCGATGATATGCTCCGTCAGCACATCATTCAGCCGTCCACCTCCCCGTTTTGTTCTCCAATCGTGTTGGTTGTTCTCCAATCGACAAGAAATCTTGGCGTTTCGCGATCGATTACCGAAAATTGAATGCCAATACCAAGAAACAAACTTATTATTTACCACTGATCCAAGACATTTTGGATCGGAAAAAAGTTGTATTCTTGTTTTGACTTTCAAGCCGGTTTCCATCAAATCGAAGTCGAACCGGACCATCGCGAACGGACAGCGTTCTCGACATTCTGTGGTTTGTACGAATTCCTTAGAATGCCATTCGGACTCTGCTTGGCGCCCTCGACATTTCAGAACGTCATGGAGCATATGCGCAAAGAATTGTCGGCCGCTTTCTTTGTATATCTCGATGACGTCATATTGGCGAGCGAAGACGAGGATCAGCACTTAACGGATATCGAACAGTTTCTGAAAGTAATTATTAAGTATAACATGAAACTGAAACTAAGTAAATGAGTCTTGAGATAAAATATGTTGGTTACCTCATTAGTGCGGCCGGGATCCGCCCCGACCCAAAGAATGTGGCAGCCGTCACCAATTTTAAATCACCCAAAACACTTACCGAGCTCCGCTCGCTGATCGGCGCCGTAAGCTATTTCCGACGCTTTATTAAGGGATTCGCAGCCATTATGGCCCCGCTTTATGAACTTACCACCTGCGGAGAACTGTTGAAAGAGCGCTGGAAAGACACACATCAGAGAGCCTTGGATACGGTAGTCCAGAAATTATCTACCGGTCCTCGCGCCACCACGTTTCGACCAACCGTTCGTGATCGAAACAGATGCGAGTAAGATAGCGATGGGAGCATGCCTACTCCAAGTGGGAGCTGATAATTTGACGCACCCCATAGCTTTCGTTTCGCGCAAAATGAATCGACACGAACAGAATTACCCGGCAGTCGAACTCGAAGCGCTAGCCATGGTGTACGCATTACAAGAATTTCGCCCATATGTGCCAATTGTTATGTGCACGTGGCCGGCGGGATAATCGCTCCACAGTAACATTGATTTGCAGTTCGCGAAGAGCAATTTGCGCCTGCCGTTGGCGCTGCTTTTCAATCACATTTGCCCAAGTTAGGGCAATTCTAAAACATAAATTAGCCATTCTAAATCCTTTTTATGGCAATCAGCGAAAAGGTACAAAGAAAAAAGTTTATTGAGTGCATCGCAAAAATATGTTTTCTAAATTCACATTAATTTTAAATTGACATTTTTAAATTTTTGCAAATCTTATTATTTCCTTTTTTCATTATTTTTCTTGTGCAAATACTTAAAATTTAACATCAATTATAAAATCTTGATTTCTGTACAGAATCTTTCCTGCCAACCATTTCCTGCCTGATAATCTATTATTATTTTAGGCTAAAAATTTTTTTTGTTGCTGTTTAAACTAAAAAAATGTGAATATGTAGTACATAACTAAGCGTAAACAAAAAATGTCGTTTTCGAGTCTTTCCAGCGCGTCATTGCCAAATTCGTAATAAAGTAATCTTTTCCCAATGACTTTTTCAATAAAAAAGACCGTAGTTAAACGAAAAAATTTTTTACAAAAGGCATTTTCACAATCTTGGGAAATGACTTTTTTCCTCGATTGCACTCTGTTTACAAACCTTTTGCAACTAAACACAATTTTGATGATATTTTGTGAGTTCAACAGTAATACAGTTGAGCAGTACCAGTTTCTTTTTTTATCACGCAAAAGTTTTCGTATGTTTTTTCTGGAATTTGCACGTTTTTTTCCTACTTTTTTTATCTCAATTTGGTACATCTTTTTCTACTTTTTTTCTTTTCCTTATTATCTTGAAAAAATTCTTTATTACTCTCTCCCTCTTGAAAATGGCGGTCTCTGCCATGAAACATACAAAAAACATGTTGTTCTGATTTGAATGGAAAAAAAATTATTTTTTGTTTTTGTTTAAAAAAAAGTATTAATTGAAGAAAAATGAGTGAAATCGCGAAAAATGGAATGGATTCATATGATTTGGATTTTTGTTTCAAAGTTACGTGCGACGGTGGTCAGTGTTGTACGGTGCCGGGCGATACTTTTTTGCCGGGCGGGATGCTGCGGTGAAGACTGTTGGGCGAAATGTTGTAGTGATGACTACTAGGCGAGTAGCCGCCAGGCTAGGTGAGTTACTGGCGGACATGGTAGCGGTCGTAGCATCCGGCGTAGTCTCTGCCAACTTCTTCGACAACTATTTGAGAAGTCCAGCATTCGCTTGGAAACTGGTGTGAGGTGCGGTGCCGCAGTGTCGTGCTCGTTGCTGGAGTGGGCGCGGTGGGCGGCAACATTTGCCGCTGCTTCCTCTGCGTCCTCGTCGTGGTCTACAATCTTCTCCAGCAATTCGAGCTCGCCTTCCGGCTCCTCGAACTGCATACTGCTGTCCGATGTCACAGTGTGGGTGGTTTGGCTGACGGAAGTTGTCATCTCGATGAAGTTTGTGTGCTAACCTATGTTGTGTCGCGTATCTCTAACGACACGAATTGATATACAGCAACTAGTTCGAGCGCTCTGCGCGCAGCTTTGACTTCGGTGAAGACTTTGTCGTGGTACATTTTTTTGAGTATGTCTACTAGTTTACTTGATTTCTTGTGTGCGCAAAATTCCGACTTGCGCAACGCCGCTTTGGAGGACAACTCCCCTCCGCTTGGGCGATAAAATCTCACAGTGCGATCGACATTATGAGGCAGAAATTTAGATAAATCCAAATTAAAAATGTTTCACGGTTATTAAGCCCAAAAAATACTAGCAGCGGGCTGCCAGCTAGGCTGTTCTTTTTAAGCCTAGCAGCCAGCTCCTCTTTTTCTTTTTCTTTTTCCGTCGACTGACTTTTTTTCCAGTCTTTTTCCTAGCTCGTTCAAATCCCGCCCAGGTTTCTCTCTTTTTTTTTGGTTGGTTTCTCTCTTTCTATTCACTACATTCCTTCCAGGTACGGTGCTCGGCGTCCACGCCGACGAGACAAAGGTTTACAAAGTGAACATGGTTTATGACTTTACTAATTTGTTTTATTAATGTGCATTACTTAATGTGTCGCGTCGGCGTGCTCGCCATAGTGTTTGTAGTCGCGGTAGACTCGGTGTCGCCTGCCGTCACGCTTTCTCAGTTTTTGGTTTCAAGGGGTGAAGTAGTTTGTCGTTGATGCAAGATTTATACCTTCCGTAGTGAAAGGACCTCTTCTTTGATTAGGTTTCCTTGGAAAGATAGCTGGTGAATAGTCACAGTTTATCGTTTTTGAATAATTTAGTTTGTTGAATCAATTAGATTTAATTTAGTATGTTTATTTATTCCAAATATAATAGATTTATAATATACCAACGGTATTTGTAATAGATTTATAAATACCAAAAAATTGGTTTAAAATACCCTAAAATTTTAATATTAACAATTTCAAAATAATTTTATCTTATATTGCTTAAAAGATATCTATATTAAATTCCATAAAATCTAAGTGTTAAATATACTATTAGCTATACAATCAAAATACACATTTTACATATACAAATTAATTGGATGGGAAAGTCAAGCTGTAGAAGTGAAATACATTGATTGTTAATTATTTAATTTACGAAATGTTATCAGCTAATCAGCACAATATGGCGCCATCCACAGTTACGTTTTTGCACGTAAAGTGCATTTTGATATTTTGTATTTTTAATTTGTAGTTTGTAGTTGATTATTTTATTTTTGTTCCATTTTTTTTATATAACAACTCGTTTGTTACACTCCTCTTGCGTGGCGTTGTGATGTTTTTAATTGTAGTAAACTTTTTGTTATAGAATTTCTGCGTTTGTTCACTTTAGTTGCTCTATTGTACTCTGTTAGTTCTATCTCTTCGTCTTTCTCTCTCTTCTGTCTTGTATATTCTTTTGAGCTCGTTGCTTCTTGTGGCGTAGTTGTTATGTTTAAGGTCAGATTTTTGTTCTTGTTGGTGTTATCTCCCTTCATCCATACAAAGAATCTTACACTCCAGAAAATATATATTAGAGTGACCCATACACGCCAAAACTTTAAAAACCATACATACGGAAAAAATTCCTCTACTTCGCTCATTACATCATGATGCTCAAGACCATCGCTCCCTTTTGGTATAGATTCCGTCTTTACTTCTGCTATTTTTTCAATCTCTTCAATAATCATATTTAATGATGATTCGTGACCATGTACCTTTTTAAAAATCAATTCCTTAGAAAGGTACTTTAGTTCATCCTCCTTTTCCGTTTCGTCTTCCGCCAGTTGTTGTGTTGTTTGACCAAGTGTGCCGTTGTTTCTGAAATAATTGTAAATCTTACCTTCTAGGATTATCGTTTTTATTTCCGGACACTTTTCGTTGTTGATCGTTGGTTGTCTGTTTAGTCTGTGGTTTTTAGAATCCAAATAGAAAATATTATTTGAATTAATTATTCTTATCTTGATGTCGCATGTATTTGAGTTTGGCATTGTCTCGTATTCGTTAAAATCGAATGCGTGACATACTGTAATTTCCGCAATGGAGTCTGATAGTGGAGTCGCAAAAACATTTGTCTTTTTCCATACTTGTTGTAGTATTGCCGTTGGGTTTTGTCTTATTAGTCTATTCAATACTTGCGCTTGTGCGTTAATAACCGTACATAACGAAATTGCAAGTTTTTTCATGGTTTCGAAAGTTATATGTCCTAAGTATTGTAGATCTGCGTCAATCTCTTCTTCTTCTGTAGAGGCGTCTCTTTTGGTTCTTGCTCGTTTGTTCAGTTCTGCGAGAAAATGTTCCACGGTCGTTTTGCTATAGCCTTGATTTATCATCTCCTCTTTTGTTGCTCCTTTTTTATATAATATCAACAGTCCAAAATGTTGTGATGATCCTCTTTTTGTTGTTTGTTGTCCCATTGTATTTAGAGTTGGCTTCACTGTTGTTGATTTTGTTGGAATGGTACATGTAGACTTACTTTTGGTTATTTCCGTGAAATATTGTGAAGTTGGCAAATTTGTAGTAGGATGAGTATAACTCGGTACTGTTGAAAAAGTTAGTGAATTTCCTTTTATTGTAATATGCTTTTCCTTAACTGTTGACGATATTGTACTTGTTATTAATTCCTTTATATCTCGTTGCTTAACTTGTTGTGCCTTCTTTGCTAGTCTCTGAAATGCTTGTCCTTGGTGAGTGACTATTAGCTTCTCATCACACATGTAGATCGGTTTAGTTCTTTTGTCAAAAGTTATCATACTATGCAATCCTTCAATGATGATGGCGTTACTTTCCATGATCTCAAGTGCTTCACCTTCATAATATTTTATGTACATGCATGTTTGAGTTTTATTAGGGTGCCACAAAAATATTTCGTTTTGTGCCGTCCTGCATTCTCCTGCACTGTACGAACAATGCGTTAAGTCGCTCAATGTTGACGCGGCGGTGTCATCTCCAAAATGTGCATAAATACTTATTTCTGTAAGGATGCAATTTTTGACAATTGTGTCTTTAGTACCTAAGAATGATATCTTAGACAAACCACCTAGCTAAGCACGATGGAAGTAACAAACTATACATACGAAGCTAAAACGATCGCCAGGAAGTTTGCATATCCTTTTTTCGATCATTCGTTTACACTCACTTTTGTCCATGTTCATTCTCTATTTGTTCTACAGTAGGATTTCCGTTCATTAGCGTTTGTTGTTTCACTAGTACTATTAAGCTTGCACATGTATCCTACGTTGTGATATCCGATATGATTCCTTTTGTATAATGCTATATTTATCTTCTCTTTAGGTTCTTTGTTGCTTATCTTTTCCGGGTGGCATTGTGGCATGTCAGGTATTTTCCATAATATCTTATGCTCGGATGGATGGCATAATAATGGCTTTTGTGCTTTTCCGAGCTGGATCAGAAAACAAGAGAAGATCATTGCTATTGTAATCGCGGTACTAATTATCGTAGTTTTCGCCTTTTGCTTCGCTTTCCTTATCGGCATTATCCTTTTCTGATATTCTTCTTCTTTCTTTTCTATCTCGATGGTGTGAAATTTTAATTCGTTTCCACCTCCCACCTCCAAGGGGTAGAGTTGCGATACTGTGCGTTTTGTGCGTTTGTGATTTGGTAAGATGAGTTCGCAAGTACGTACGATTTGATCACGTCCCGGTAAAAGTTTTGCGATTCGTGCTAGTTTCCATTCTGATCTTTTGACGTCCTCCTCACCAATCAGTACTAATTCTCCAATTTTTGGCTCCTTTTTGATTTTATAGGATTCCTGATTTGTGCGTAACATCTTGAGATAATTGTTGGACCATATATCCCAAAATTCGTTTATTCGCTCTATTTGTTGTTTCTGCAATGTTCTTAATTGATCTGCTGTTGTTTTTGTTAGGACAAATTCAGGATCTTGTGTTTCTTCCGTTAATTGAAGATCTGGTTGTGCCTGAACATAGTCGTTTGTCGCCGGTCGAATGAAATCTATTGGTCTTAATATTTGGTGGTTGTCTATGAGCGGAATAATAGGTCGATTATTTAACATTCCCTCTATGGAAATAAGTAAAGTTTCGAATTCTTGTATCGTGATTTTTCGTCTTCTGATTGTTCGTTTTATGCTGTCCTTAATGTTTCGATTTAAACGTTCGTATATGCCGCCTTCATGAGAAGCATAAGGTGTGATGTAGTGCCATTCTAAAGTTTTATGACCTCGGAATTTTTCTTGCAACAATTTGTCGGCAAGATGAAAATATGTGGCATTGTCTGACAAGATATATGATGGAGTTCCTTTCCTTGCCATGAAGCGATTCAAAGCGTCCACGACGTGCGTATTTTGTAGCTTGCACTTATAGCAGTGTTTAATGGTTGACTTTACGGTACGATACGTTACCCATATTTGTTGTCGTATTGCTAACGTTGTGTTCATTGCATTTTGGTGATTAACGTTGTGAATAGCTTCGATGATTCGATACATTATGTTTGATTTGTTAGATAACCATAGTGGATTTTTACTGTCGTATGTGTAATGAATTTCGTTTAGACGTGTTTTTGTTCGCCAAACTTCATAGTCTTCGTCCCAAAATAAATTGAGTTTTCGAATTACTTCTTCGCTGGGTGGGAATCGTCTTTGCTCGTTGCGTATAATCAATTTTGCCGCATCCCAGATCGAGCTTCCATATTTCATTAGCTTTCCTTATTTATGTGCGTATGTGATAATTCTTCGGAATGTTCCTAATGTTTTGGCCCAATTGGTTCGTTCAATTGTCAACGTTTCGTCTTGATCGAATTGAGTAATCGTGGTCAGGCACTTCAGTTCGTTTTCCTGGAGTTTTGAAATGGTTAGTACGGTTGGCCAATTAGAATTTCCTTTTGTTAGAAACGTAGGGCCTGTCCACCAAATGTTGGTTTTTAGTAGGGACTCGATAGGTGTTCCTCTACTTCCAACGTCAGCCGGATTTTCGTCCGTTGCTACATAGCGGAATTCGATGTGATGTCTTGATTGATTTATTTCATGCAGCCTATTTCGTACGAAGATTGAATTGTCATCCGGTTTATCGATTTGCTGTAACGCTATTTGACTATCACTGAAAATTGTGATATCCATTATTGAATCGTTCAATTCACTTTTAATGAACAATGCTAGGTGTACTGCTGCTAGAATTCCAATTAATTCCTTGCGCGGTATTGTGAGGCTCTTACTTTTCGTTTTGTCAATAGGAAAAACTCGTCCCTTTCCCATGTTGAGAGTTGAATGATGATGTATTGGATGTACCATATATGCCGCAACACCAAAACCCTTTTCGGACGCGTCACAAAAGAGTACTAGATGCATTTTTTCGTTTTTATCTGAAATATAACGATTTATGGATTTTTCTATGTGTTCTGTAGTCAGTAATTTCCGCCACTTTTCACAAAATTCGTTAGGTAAATTGTCGTTCCAATCAAATTTGTTGATCCATAGTTCTCGCACGAAGAGTTTTAAGGGCATTACGCTGGGTGCCAAGAAGCCCTCCGGATCGTAGATCTGTCCGATATACGCAATGACCGATTTTTACGTAATTTTATTATTGCATTTCCATGTAGGCCAGCTTAAGTGAATCGTCTCCTCGTTGTAATTCCAGCCGTGTCCCAATACTTTGGTTTCATTCCCCTTTTCGTCCGGATTGAATTGTTGCATGATGCTAGTTGAATTTGAAAAATATTCCCTCAATTCGAAAGATCCTTCTTGGAAGATGCGTTTGGTGATGTCACACTGTTCCTTCAATTCTTGTTTCGAATCTGACGTTTCCAAGATGTTATCAACGTATATATTTTTTAATAGATCTTCGACTGTCGCGTATTTTTTGGCGTGATGCTGTATTGTCAATGCTAGTAGACTTGGAGAACACTTGACTCCAAAACAAACCCTTCCAAATCTCCATACTTGTATATTATTTGGACTTATGGGATAATTCCAGTTTTTTGGTAGTAGAAACCTGACGATGTCTCGACTCGATTGATTTAGTGCGATTTGTAGGAATGCCAATTTAATGTCACTTATAGACACGAATTTCGCGAGCCTGAATCTTATGAGGATTCCTACGAGTTTTGGAAGGAGTAAAGGTCCAATATGCAAGATATCTATACTAAATTCCATAAAATCTAAGTGTTAAATATACTATTAGCTATACAATTTAGGATAATCAAAATACATATTACATACATATACAAATTAATTGGATAGGAATGTCAAGCTGTAGAAGTGAAACACATTGGTTGTTAATTATTTAATTTACGAAATGTTATCAGCTAATCAGCACAATATGGCGCCATCCACAG
Source organism: Deladenus siricidicola (assembly GCA_009724625.1). Lineage (NCBI taxonomy): Eukaryota > Metazoa > Nematoda > Chromadorea > Rhabditida > Sphaerulariidae > Deladenus > Deladenus siricidicola. Next base: position 66,709 of record SAUE01003106.1, read on the forward strand.
TTACGTTTTTGCANATATATATATATATATATATATATATATAATAAAAAACATGTAAATTTAAAAAATACTTTAGAAATGTTACGGCAGACAATGATTATCTCCGTTTAAACTACTTTGACGCAATCACGGGTTGATTGTGCCTTATGGGAATATCGCCTTTGAATTTTGTGAACTCTTTGCTGACTCAGAACAGTTGTGTTCGAGTATGAATTGTTGTTAGTTTAATTTGTTGAATTATTGAATGGAATTGATTATATTCTTTATTGTTGTCCTCGCCAAGTTATCTTTTACTTGGGTAATTAAACCAGTAAATTGAGTAAGTTATACAGAAAACAATTTTCTTACTAACTAATTTGAGTTTAAACTAAGATACTATTGCTATTTTCAAATTCTTAAGTTTTTCTAACAGATTTACATAGTACTGTAAAGTAACATTATAATTACTACAAATATTAACTGTAAAATCATAACGAAATTAGAAAGAAATTTTGTTAGAAAGAAGGTGAGCTGATAAAAAAGTTATTAGTTTGCTACCGATTTTTTAATTGGAAAATTTGATAAAAATTATTTTTTTGTAGTTTATTTGGTATTTTATTTTGTATTTTGATTTGTATTTTTGTGGCGCCCTTTTGTCGCCTTAATATTTGCAATTTTGCAAATATTGAGAATTATTTTTGTTTTGGCGAGTCGCCACAGAAAATGGTGATACAATTCCGGGGCGGGGTGCAAAGCAACAATTTCCAACTCATTATGGACATTTTTGACCACAATTGCGCTGGGCCCGGAAACGGGAAAATTTCGCAGCCATCCAGTGCGATTTTGTTCAATTTAATAAATAAGTTTTGAATGAATTGTTTTGTAAATTGAAGCAAAAAAAAGAGAACTAAACCGTGCTGGATGTCCCGAGAGTATATTTTGAAAAGTGGGATTTGTGAACTGAAAACATTTATAAATAGATCAACATGAGAATGTCAAAAACATGGTTTAAATTGACAAGTTTTCTTCAAAAATCGCAAAGCGCAAATAAATACAAGAAATTTAATCATCAATATATAATACAAGTAAGCCAATAAAGTATACAATTCTATACAATGTTTATATGTACAATCCGATAATTCATTGGATATATAATTGAAAATCTCACCCCACAGCCCTCGAAATTATATATACACGTATAAAAAACTAAAAAACAACAAATTGCGACCTAACTTTATTTTGATCTTCTTTTACCTTTTTGTATTTGTATAATAAAATTTGAGAACAGCAAATGAAAAACAGTATAAAAATTTGTAAAAAAATGCGAAATAGTTTTGTAAAAAAATGGTAGAACCGCCCACCACCATCATGATGAAAGTTTGGTGAACAGTCTATCTTTATGCGAGAAATATTTCTATTATGATTTAATAAAATATTATGATTTAGTGGCAAATACGCCGGAGCATGGCTGCAATAAAGTCCAGTCACAGTTAGAAAAATTATAAAACGTTTGTGCAACATATTTGAAAATATAAAATTAAAATCACGGAAAATTTTTTCAAAAATGTGATACATATCAAAAATATAAAAAATAATATTTCTGAAAGAAAAATTTCAGAAATAAATTTTTCCCTTTAATGCGTTTGGCGTTTTGAATTTTTTTTGTATTGCGTTTGGCGTTTTGCATTATGCAAAATTTATGTGAAATAAAAATTTTGTTACTATTAATTATCATGCCTTTTCGTGTTGTGGTTCAGAAAATGCAAACTTTGAACTCACTTTGATGAAAATATTTTTACATAATTAAAATTATACAAACAATTCATATTTACCGATAAAGTGTAAAATTAGTAACTAAAAAAATAAAATATGAATAGCGCTAAAGTATTTATTTGACGTACGTTCGATGCTCTATCGATTTTCGATGCTAATTTAAAAAAATTAGTATACTATAATATCTTTTTAAGTTTATATAAATACACAAAAATACATATGTATACACAAAAATTATACAGCAGCAACACGATATGCATGCTACTGTGAATAATAAATTTAAATTTATTATTTTAAAACGTGAACGCCTGTTCGCGAGGTGCGCGATAATGCTAATGCTCTCGGCCATACAATAAATCCTTGGTGGATTTTCTGTCTTCGTTAGCGAAAGATTTCTGGCAATGAATCCGTAATCTTTGGTTGAATCTTTTTCCGGCAATCCCGTCGGGACTGTGAATAATAAATTTAAATTTATTATTTTAAAACGTGAACGTCGCGATTTTTGAATTGAACGGATTATTTGAATTAGAGTTTATTCTTTTGTAATAGTCACAATATCTGATTATATGAACGATAATATTTACTATCGCCGGTTTTGGATTAATTACCCTAAATACTTTAGTATAATATTAATACAGAATAATTCTACATAATTGAATAATCAATATCCTAATTTAACTAAACAATGATGCTAATCTTTTATATATCCTAAATTCTTATTATTACATACCTAATCTCATAAATCATCTTTTACTTCTCTTCACTCGTACATTACTTGCAATAATATAAAAAATGGCAATACAAATATAAAGAGAAAGAATTGTGAATGTGAAGGCGAAGCATAATGATTTGCTTTTGGTCGATAATGATTATCAGCAAAGTGGTGCTGATAATCAGGTGGTTGTGTTTTACTTTGTACTTTGCTTTTATTTGTGTTTTGTAGTTTTGTGTATTCTGAATGTTTGTTATATGTATTCTTATTTGTATTAATTTTATGGCGAGTTTCCACTCGTCACACTACATATACGTCCCCACCGTTAAACAAGGACGCCGATAACCACGTACACTACAGCCGCATTAGTTTTATAAATAAATAAAGTTGAAAAATATTCGTCTCAATAGCTTAAAATGGGGTAAAAACGGAATACACATATTTATATCATCATCATTGAATTATTATTTTTATTGAATTTTTCTATATTTTTTTCAAAATGGTTAAATTCATCGATCAACATTACTTACGTTTGCCCCGGACACTCCTTTCGCATGCACACCCAAAATTGCGTTTCATGATTAGCAGAGACGGATTTTTTATCAAAGAATTTAGAAAGTGCAGTTCATTCACCATGATTTACCATAATGTCGAATGTCCACGCATGATGACTTTTTTTTCTGACTCGCATGTTTTCTAGAATGTATCTCGGGAGTTTTCGTTCCAGCATTACTATGCGCTGTTTATCACCAACGTCTTTGTTGAGTTGTAAATTATTTGACATCCACTTCACAATTTCTTCCACTTCACAATTTCTTGATGAAATTATAGCAGTTTTTCGAAATAATACTATTTAAATTATTACATAATTAAAATTTTATGGGCGTACGAGTCGGACATGCAGCGTCTCGATTGCGTAGTAGGCCGTTTCCTCTTGAAATGTCGGCTCGGCGGAACCCACGGGCAGACACCGCTGTCGCGGAGCCGTATGCCATGGCGCACGAAGAGGTGGCAGAACTAATAGTTGGACCGCTTGAGAACTATTAACGAAATAAAAAAAACGAATAAAGGAATTTTCCCAGTAGGAATATTAAAATATTTTAAATAAAAAATTATTATCTATAATATGTACCAAAAATAAATAAATCAAAGTATATAATTTTAATTAACATGGTTTAAAGTTTTTCATAAGAGATCGCTTTTCTGCATTTCGAGATAAAAAGAAAGAAAAGCAAAAGCTTTTGAGTAATTTAAATAAATTTGGAATGATATTAATATTGAAAACAAAACGAAATTGGTAGAAAATATTATTAAAATTGGCAAAAAAATAAATGTGGAATTCAAATTTGAAACTTTACAGATGAAAATAATTTGAATATTGTAACTTTTGTGATAAAATTCTGTTAAGAGTTGTATAGCGTTTTTTGTTGTGATTTTATGTTAAATTAAAGCAAAATCACTAATTGTAATAAAAACATGCAATAATAAATATAAAAAAACATATTTTTATTTACGTAAAATGCAGCAAAATAATAACAACAATATTAATTAAACAACAAAAGCAACAACAATCTAACAAAACAACAATTAAATAAATATTTTGAAAAATAGAATAAATTTGAAGAAATATGTTATGATAAAAAATAATATATTTAAAATGGGTAAAACAATTAAATAATTGATAAAAAAAAGCTCAGATCCTGAAATGAAAACATGCATGCATAATTTGAAATTATCTCTGTTCCATGAAAAAAAACAATTTTTTCTTCAAAAACTTAAAAAGAAATTTTTTGTATTTGAAATTACTAAATTGCGTTTGGCGTTTTGCATTATTTTAAATTACAATTTTTATTAGAGAAATAAACTGAAAAAAGTTGAGGCAACAAACAATTAACAAAAGCAGGTACTCTGCAAATGTCCGCGCGCCTATTTGACGTATTGCGCAAATTTGCCACGCGCAAAAAAAGCGTTAGTAGCTTTTCTAGATAAAAATTTATGATCAAAAAGCAGATTCCTTTCAAACTTTCACATATTAGACTTTATTAAAATAAACGCACTTAAAAGTTAAAAAAAAGAATTGAGACGCATTTTAAACCAAAATAAAATTTGCAGATTAAAGAAAGTAATTAATTTTGAATGTTGAAAAAAAACGAATAATTAACGAATAAAAAACGACGAATAAACGAATAATCATTACGAATAATTGTGAATAACTAAATTCGAAATTATGTTATCATCATTTGATATCATATACGTCCTGCGGAAATGTCAAGCTCTTGTTCACCACACAAAAATGTCTTGTATTTCACAAAATGTCACGAGCGATTCTACATACCTATACATGTATAAAGCAAAATAATCAAATTATTATAACTTCCGATATTAAATTTAAAGTATGAAGTCCAATGATACTATATTTTAAAAATCGGATGAGTTCCTTTGGTTTACAATCAAAAACGGATTCAGAAGTAATCCAATAAACTCGAATTTGCTTTATTAAAAAAATAAAATTTTTTACTGTCAAGTTAAAGTTGACGATATAATTTCTTAAAAAAACGTTTGTTTAAAGGGTTTCTTTTTTTTGTTTGGGTTTCTTTTTAGTTTCCACCGTCACCGTTTAAAAAATATTTCGTATGTACCAAAAAAAAATCTGTTCGTAATATAATAAATTAAGTGTATAAGAAAAAAGTTTCATCAATTTATCATAAAAATGAACTGCAATATGAAACAAATAATTACCGCATAAAAATGGTTAAATCGATCAACATTATCTAATGCATGAAAATGTTGCTGCCTACTTAACAAAAAGTAAATAATAAAAAATACGAAACAATTTCAAAATAATTTTAAAAATAATTAAATAAAAACTTTCGAAAAATTGCTTTGGATGTGCTTTATTAATAAAACATGCTTTGTGAAAGGTGAAATAAGCATCTCTTTTTAACCATCAAAACATAAACATCCATTTCATATAAAAATTTGAGAATTTTTTTTCAAAATAATTGAAATAGGTTTGGCGTTTTGTGTAATTTTAAATTACAATTTTGATTTAAAAAATTATGTCCACAAAAGTTTGAGCAGATTTTATGAGAGTTGAATAAAAAACGTAAACTGCAAATCAAATATTATGTAATGTGTATATTAAACAACCGAAGAGTGCGTTAATCAAAAATGTTTTAAATTTCAATTTCGTTTCAGCATTTGCAAAACATTTCATAAAACGTTGGCTGAGAAATGGACGTCATTGTGGAAGCGTTTTCGTTTTTCAACCGAAAATCAATGGAGACAATGCTCAGGCTGGTTTGCCGCAGATTTGGCGCGCTTTTGAACGCCCATTTTTTCGCAAAAGCCGTACCACGTTATCGACCGTTTTAGAATATATTTTGCAAGAGAAAGCATTACCGTAAACGGCAGAAACATTTTCCACGAAGTAATTCGACAAGAAATTGACTTCGACTGTGATCAAATGATTCCCGTTGAACGTGTCGTGTACCGTGCGACGCAACGCTTCGACCGCGCGCAATTGCCTAGCGCGTTCGTAATGCGCTATTTACGAATTCTGGACGTGTATTTTATTTGGGCAAATCAAAATTTGCAAGAAGAAAGCAAACCTTTGACAGATTTAATTCGTTTGGATACGGTAATATTCAGTATTTTTTTACGATTTTCAGATACGATTTTTTTTTCAAAAATAGATTTTCAAAGGAAAGAATGACAATCAAGCTGCAATATTTCAAAGCTCTAAAAGTAACAAATTTTTTTCCAATTTTTAAAAACTTGAAAATGTGTAATAAAAAATTATTGGCTTTTAAGCGATACTTTTTTATACATTTTTCTCTGAATTTTTTGAATTTTTTTTATGAATGGTTTTGATTCTGTATGTTTTATAAATAACAAAAAAATTATAAAAATTTAAGTTTATTATATAGTAATATATATTTTAAGAAAAAATGTCATTCGCCCCAAACATGGTAATTTTTTACTTTTTAAATGTTTTATATTTTTATTATTCCTTTTTATTATAGTATACTCCGTCCAACCGTGGACCAATCCAAAAAAATATTCACCCAAAAAATATTTTTAGTTTTTATATGACCCTTAAAGCATAAATATTTATATAACTTTTTATAAGTGGGACTAATGGAGAACGAATTAAGATCCAATCGTAACCCACTCGACCCCCTTCTGGGTTATCGGTAGCAGTATCCGTCATGATACGGCAAGCCTCCGTTCAAATTCAACAAAAGGGAAAAACAGCTCATCCAGCTCAACAGAATCTTCCTCATCCGATTCGACATCAGATTCCGAGTCCGAGAAATCCCCGGACTCTAAATCTGACTCCAGCTCAAATTCAAATCCAAAATTCAAACAACCAACAAAGAAAACCACTACAACAAAATTCAAAATAACCATTCCCGCCAAAAACAAGGCCCCCGCCGAAACCAAAACCAAAACCATGCCTGACCCCGATGTCTCACAGAAAAAACGATTAAAATTTTTTTCAAAATCCTCTTTGTTTCCCCTCCACAACTAAAAGGAAAAAAGGTGTGTCAGGAGTTCATGTAATTAAAATAATTAGTTTTAACTAAAAATTAATCAAATGGTATAGTATGATAAAAGCAAATATTAAATTAGTACTCGTCCGTTAAAAGAATGTCTAGGTCACTGATAATATTTTATATATAAATGAAATCTATGTAAAAGGAGGTATTACTGGAACGTACATTTAAATATCAATTCGTAGATTTATAACAATAAACTTTAGCTTAATCTATTTTATAACCTAAACAAAACAGTTTCACAAATGGAGACTTCCGATCCCAAAGTGCTTTCAGCGAAAAGTTAACGATGCTTTGCCCGATGAAAACTAAAAAGTCGCCCGAGAGACAGGCCTTTGATTAAAATTTACAATTCCAATTGGCAACAGGACAACTTGACATTAGGACACGAAATTTTTAAAATATGAAGTTTTTCTCAGACATGTGTTGGATAGAAACAGCAAAATTTCCAAATAAAAATTTTATTTTCAACTTACTGAATTACTTTTTGGGTAAAAATTGAAAACGTGCAGAAAAATTTGAAACACTCAGAAAAATATGTTTTTGACCATTTCAAATTTTTTGACACGCAAAAATTGAAGATTATTGTTGTAATAAGTTATTCAAAGCAGTGTTGTCGCGAACGACTCGCGCGTTTTTTGCAAAAATTGTATAAAACATTTTTATTTTTTGCCAAAATTTACGGTAGTGTATTTAGCGTAAAACAATAATTTATCGATTTTCTGAAATAACCATACAGCGCAAAATCTGAGAATTATGAAAGTATATTTACTTTTCATTTTTTATCAAAAAGAAATAAATTTAATCGGAAAAGGCGAAAATATGCAAAAATAAAAAAAATGCTTGAAAAAACGCACAGAAAAATCGACTCGCGAGCAAAATTTTCGACTCGCGACGCTGCTGTAAACGTTATTATGTTTATTAAAATTTTAAAAATTATCGAATTTATGGATTTATAAAGACAATGTGTATTCTGACGATTACAATGATACTAAATATTTGTTATTTGGTTTAAAATGAAGCATATAAGATAAGGGCTAGAATTAGCGAAAATAGCTAGTCGTCTTCAAAAAATAGCAAAAAAAATACAAAATTTTGACCCGCGAGTAACAAAAGAGTCGCGAGGAGTCATTTTCCGAGTCAAGTCAGAACACTGCTTATAAGAATAAACCAATGAACGTCATTCTCGGCAAAAAAAGCACTCGTTCTTGACACACGCCCACAACACGTTCGGGCAGTCCACAACCCCGTTTTCTTTGCACGAAATTGCGGAACGTTTCGCACGTGTCACGACGTCCTGGCCAGCCTGCGCGACCTCGCGGCTGGCGCGCTCGTCCAACACGGCCCGGCTAGTGATCGCGCGCTCGACTCTTTTGCTAACAGAGTTTTGACTAGCGCCCGGTTGGCTAGGGCTAGCGCCCTGTTGGCGACTTCAATGTCTCCGGTGACGACAGCCTCAGCGGCAGTCGACGTCGCCGACGCGTAGATTAGCGCGGCGAACGCAATGAGCGCAATACGGTTTCCATCGTTTTTGTTCATTTTTGAAAAATAATTTTTATGAAATTCAAAAAATATGCTAAAAATTAATGCATTAGTCTAACAACAAATATATGTTCCATGTTACAAGTTATCAGATTAAAATGTTTAGTGACTAATCGTTAGCTCTTTCACTGAGTTTTGGGATCGGTTCGAGGCCTAAAAAGCCCATTGCTGATTAATAAAGCACATTGTAAAAAAACCGTGCATGTGCGTTTTGCTAAAAATTGTCCATCAATTCGGCAAGAGCTTTTTTGTCAATTTTTTAATTGACAAAAGAGACAGTTGACAATTTGCAGACAGACGTCCCACTAAAAAAATATAGGTGGGGGGAGGACGAAATTTTGGTGTAATTAAGAATAATTGCTCTTACTTTATAAATTTGTATATTTACTGTACTTGAAAAATTTTCGACGTAACGCTACAACACAATTATGTCTTCGACACTTACTATAACGGCTGGATCTTCACTCAAGCTTCGAACACGTCACAAACTTTTTGCGCAACGTATTAGATGCGGTAATCTACGGTATCATCCACAATCTACGGTATAAAAAACAATTTATTTTAACTAGTCTTTAGCAAGCTAGAATTAAAAAAGGGGATTTTACGAAAATTTTCATATGGTAGCCTTCGTTGCCGAACCAAAATTAATAAAAAATTTTAAATTACCAAAAATATTATTTTTTCTCAAAAAAATTATTTCACAAAACCATTAAAACAATAGTGCACAAAATTTTTCTTGAAGAATTCTTTGAATAATTTCTAAAATTCTTTAATATGCTCTAAGTAGTGGATCAATTTTC
>SAUE01000478.1:14477-39534 GCA_009724625.1 Deladenus siricidicola
TATGATATCGTGATAATTTGTGACCGCGACACGCATCTTGAACGCATCGCTCAGCATCGACCACCCAAAAGTATGAACTTCCCGTATCAATTGCAATGGTAAAATTTTGTGCTAAACATTAAAATTTTCTCTAAACTTATTACATTGCGTTAACTCTAAGTTGATGGTCGCAATACAAACACGAATATTGGTTGGATTGGTGAAGCCGATTACAACTTTAAAAAGTATTGCGTGAAGTTACCTTCGAGCATAGATGAAAAACGTACCCATTTCTTTCTTCAATTACGACCAATCAAATACCTATCAGTCCACAATTACAGGATGACACAAAAAGAAACTGACAACCAAATTGTTTTGGTCCTAGCACGAATGCTTTTAAAGATTGAAAGTTTTTATTGTTTTTATTCGATTCTTCGTTAAAAATACTACGTTAATGTTCTGTTTCAAAATTTTTCAACACATTTAAGCTACTTTTTGTCAGATGTCAAATCAAATGGAAACATTTTTGGTGTTACATGAGCTGAAAAATCGCACGATCGACATTGCGCGAATGCTCGGCGTCGACAAGTCTAACGTCCGGCACATAATCTAGTGATTTGAGGAGCTTGGCCATACTGGCAGCTATCCAGAAAGCGGTAGAAATCGCGCATAAGCGCACAATCTCCAAAATGGCAAGAGCTGGCCCGCAGAGGCTTCCAGCACGTCGGCCATCATCGAACACTGACAAAATCCGCAGTTGGTGATGATTTGGAGCGGAATGCGCGCCAGCAGCACCAAACCCCGGGTTTTCGTGGATCAGGGGTCAAAATAAACCAAGAAGTGTATCGCCCCAACTTCCTCGAAGTCGCGGTGCTTGTGCGGGTCCAGTTAAACTTCGACGATGTGAATTGGACGATGCAGCGAGACTATACGGCGGCCCACAAGGCGAAAGCGGTTCCGGACCCCATTTTCTCCATTTTCCGGTGTTCATTGCTTTTGCGGAATGGCCGCCCTACTCGCCAGATTACAATCGGCGTACTGCAACATATGGTTAATTTTGGAGGCCAAGGTCTGTGCTAAGCCCTACAAAAGTTTGGAGTCGTTAAAAAAATTGCTGCGCCGGTACTGGCACCGACTGTCACCGAAAGAGGTGCGTCGCGCGGCAGAAAATTTTTGGCTGCGTTTGGTGCTCTGCCGAGACGCGCAAGGGGACCACTTTGAAACCCACTGAATATGTCAATATTGTTGTTTACTCTTATTTTTTTGAAAAATTTGTTTTTGTTAAAAAATAAAATCTTTATGAAGTTTTTTCTAGAGGTCAGTTTTTTGTGTCACCCTGTAAAAGTGCTTTCGAATTTTTGCTGCATGACGTAATTTAAAATTAACAAAGTTTAAAATACGTAAAAGAGTTCTAAATATAATTTTAAATTATTAAAAAAATCTTTTTTTTTCTTCGCGTCTTAAATTATTACTTTAACAGGAATTGTGAAGTCACATACGCGGTGTGCCGATGGAAATATTAAAAAGGTAATATCCGTCAAAATAATCCAAGAACGGTTGTCCACCAACTGCCAAATTATTGCGAATACCATCAACCGTTTCACGCCACCGATTCTCTTTTACCAAACGCGTGCGGAGCGAGCCGGTGGATCGTAACTCCAATCGCACAATTTTTGTAAGAACGTATCGTAGTTGTAGTTGTGATTGAAATTGTAAAATCCAAAACAACGATGCAAATGTGTATAAAAAATTCATATTTATAAATAGAATTAAAATAATGGGTTTTAATTTGAAAACATTTTCTTTATCAGTCAATTGATAATAGTATGTATGTATTTGCAATATATGTATATACAGTTGCAGACAAAACAGGCAAATTTTTTTGTTTTTTCGTTCAACTCAATTTTTAGGCATACTGTAACAGTCGCATGAAAAAACTTGATATGCCATCGGATAGAGAATTTAATTTGCTACAAAACTAGCCTATTCACGTCTCAAAATATTTTCACTGATCGCACATAATTATTGATTAAACAAAATCACTCAAAAATTTTATCGGACAAAACATAGGCAGAAACTTTTTTACAGTTTAAAGCTATTAAAAATTAATTTTTAGTTTCCATTTATCTTTGTTTTTATTTAAACTGTAAAAAATTTCTGCCTATGTTTTGTCCGATAAAATTTTTGAGTGATTTTGTTTAATCAATAATTATGTGCGATCAGTGAAAATATTTTGAGACGTGAATAGGCTAGTGTTGTAGCAAATTAAATTCTCTATCCGATGGCATATCAAGTTTTTTCATGCGACTGTTACAGTATGCCTAAAAATTGAATTGAAGAAAAAAAATTTGCCTGTTTTGTCTGCAACTGTATATACATATATTGCAAATACATACTATTATCGATTGACTGATAAAGAAAATGTTTTCAAATTAAAACCCATTATTTTAATTCTATTTATAAATATGAATTTTTTATACACATTTGCATCGTTGTTTTGGCTTTTACAATTTCAATCACAACTACAACTACGATACATTCTTACAAAAATTGTGCGATTGGAGTTATCGAAATTGGTATTGGAAAATCGAAAATGCGATTGGAAAATCGAAAATCGAAAGCCCTCGTGATTTCGAAAATCAAAAGGAAAAAACACCGGAAATCGAAAATCGAAAATTTCCACACCCCTGGTATATACATATTATTTCCTTTACAGCGTAGGAAGCAGTATGCTTTCAGTCCATTTCATAAGCTTCTAGTTGAGAAATGAACAGGTATTTATTATTTTTGCTAATAAAAATTATTTGTAGATTATATATAAGTTATCGATATTTGACGAAAAATATTTTATTTTTTGTTTATGATAGTAAAACATTACTTTTTCCCATAGAAACAAAAAGTCACATTTTTGTTCATTCCACAACACAACAAAACACTGGATAACCATAAAATAACCGCAAAAACATTTGTTTCATTTTCGCCTTTGTTCTAGGATGTGTCTTTTACACCAAAACAATGTTTCGTTTTCGGCAATAAAAACTGAATTTCGATGTGAGAATACATTTCAGATTTAGTCGACATGTTTTTTTTTGTTTTTGTTATTTGGTAATAATTGTTGAAATTTGATAAGTTTTGAATTTTAATATTTCAGAAATATCCAGCATTTCCATAAAGGGTAAAATGAACATCTTTTTAAACTGATAAAAAAATCGTTGCATTGCAATACTTTGTTATGATCACCACATTGTAGCTTACATGACTCAAGTGAATCATTTGACGCGTGATTTAATTATTTTAGTTATTAGCCAAAAGAATGAGTGAAATCACAGCCCTGGTTGGTGGGATTACCCATAATGAATCCCGGAGGTTCGGAGTCGAAATTTGCGTCATCTTTGCGTAATTACGAACATAATTTTTCATAATGTTGCTCTGAGTCATTTAATTCATTTCGGAGACAAGAAGTCAAAGCACTAGTTCAGAGGTTTTCTGACCTATTATAAAAATCCTATTACGGCCATTTTTTCATACTTTGTGATTAAGGTGCAAATAAATAGCGAAAAGTAATTTCATAATTTTGATGCCGACAGATACTGTGTGTCCTCTCTCTCAGTGATATATCCCTCCTTCCATTGAAAAATGAAAAGCTTTGCAAAAAATGAATAAAAATCAATTGGAAAAATAAATTTCGAGGAATTCATAAATAATTTATTTATATTTCTCTTTCATTTTTTAATTCAAATTTGCGAAATGTTACGTTTTATTTATTTTGCCGTTTTCGTTTTTCAATTCGCCAATTTTTATTTTTATTATTACATATGTTTGTTTTTATTTTAGCTATATTCTAATTTCGTTTTAAAATTTGTAAAGTCGCTACGTTTTTGTTGTAATAATGTTTCGTCGAGTAAATATGCAAATCAGAAATTTTGAAGTTGTGCCTTCCTACAATTTAACTTATCTTTTTGTTATAAAGTTTTTTTCGCATTTGTCATATTATTGAAGAAAAATGAAGAATTGTTAAAATAAAGTATAGAAGCTTACTGTTAATGTCGTAGTATAAATGTTGTAAATTTTTATTAATATGTACATTATTCGCCCGTAATTATAATGTGGTTTATTCATTAGTCCAGCTCTCAAGAAAAACATAAATAATTTTCTAATACCGTTCTCAAGCCTGCTGCGGAAGGGAACTGATGGAGAAAAATTGCGAAGCAAAAAAATGTAATAGGAAAAAATAAAGAGCATAAAGTTTCTTCATAAAATAAGAAGAGCTAGTTTAAAGATCCATTTTTGATTACACAGAACGATTGTATTCAACGATCACAAACGTCACAAACTTTGCTTTAAATGTTTCTCATATTTGCTTTCAAAATCTACTTGGATAATTAAAAGGCTCTCCTTGAAACAAAAGAGTTAGTCTTTCTTGACGACTGGTGACAACAATCACGTTTAAAATGTTGCTAAGCATTTTCCGGAGGATATGAAAGGAGAAAAGTATTCCGAATCCATTTCCCCCTAACGGAATGAACAAATAAATGTGAGTGAATGAAAGAAGTGGAGCTCATTCTCACACATCCTCAGTGTGTAACATAGCTAGCAAATATTTTTAGTGGCTATCCTTTCTCCGTTGCTTTTGAAATAACTAAATAGCTAGTCACCCATTGTATAAAATCCGTGAAAAGGACAACAACAAATAATCTCCCACACATTTTGCATAAGCGACAAGTTATCCCTCCCTAGCTGTTGTCCATATCAATAATTTGGTTTTTAAGCACTTTTTTGATTCTATATGTTCGACATAAAAAAGTACTCAAACTATGCAATATATAAGATTGTCACACAATATAATATTACCATATATTGTGCCACATAACCACGCTATAGAATAAATAATAAACCGAAATGTTTCATGCATTTTATTATATTCATTTTTATATGATTTTTTATAATATTTATAAAATGTATATATGAATAGTGAAAGTAATATTGGCACTTAATAATGTATTTATCTCCCAATTCCTTCCAATGATTCCCGCGGGAGTAAAGCCACTCAATTTTTGCGCTTTTTTATTTTTCAGCATTTATTTGTTTTTTGCTTTATTTTCATCTTCAATTTCAAGCTGTTTGATTCCATCTGCGCTAACATATATATATATATATATATATATATATATATATATATATATATATATATATATATATATATATATTTATATTTTTNTATATTTTTTTTTTTTTTAACTCTTAAATATCAATATATATTCAAAAAATTACCAATTTCTCACGGTATTGGCATTATTATATTTTTTGCAGTAAAAGAAATAATTAATAAATCTAAATCTTAGTAATAATAGCGATTACGTTTCGGAAAATAATTTTTGCTTCTTCAATATTCCTTCTTTTTATTCGAAGAACTTTCATTATTTTTTTATATTCAAGACTTTTTTGGATAAATTAAAATTTTACGCTTTTATTAATTCAAAATCGTATTTTTTCTATAACTTTGCTTTAAAATCTTACCATCCTGTGTTTTTTACATTTTGTTGTATTATGAATAATTTTTTATGTAGAACTATCACTGTGATCCATAATAATTCACCTTTTTACAAAAAAACAAGAAACAAGAAAAAACAACAAAAGAACAAGGAAAAAGAATAAAGAATTTTTTAATATGTACAAGTTAGTTTAAAGCTCATTATTAAAATCACTAGTTAAGACCAAACTGAGAACTTTAGCATAAGGTAATTGTGCTTTATTTTGTACAATCGTTGAGATGATTATACCTTTTTTTGGTGAATTGAGAACATTTTTGAACTAAAAAATTACCAGTTAATTAATATTACCATTACCACTAATAAATTTAATATTTAGTGTTAAATGTCTATGAATTGCAATTCGAGTGAAGTGAACTATTATGTACCTTTGTTTTAAATGCAAGTTTTAAATTTAAGTGCCGAAATGCGATGCAATGGAATAATAGTCGCGAATTTCCTCTACTTTCCAGTCATTTACACCAAAAGAGCTTTATAATTATCGGATTTTTTCTAAAATTGATGGTATTCTTCTTGGAGATACCTATTGCTGAATGTTTTATAACAAATACTACGAACAAATTTCCAAATTCATCGGTAACACCCATCAAATTGCTCAAAGGAATGGATTCAATTCAGTTAAATTCAACAGCTCTGTTTGACATGAAAATAGCAAAGCTAATTCCCAATAACGACATTTTGACCAATGGTGCGCATAGATCAAGCGAAGAAGATGATATTTCTTATAGTAGTGAGGATAGTAATAATAGTAGCGACGATCCACCCCACAGTGTTCCATCGAGGAAAAGAATCGCACTGCATAATCATCGCCGTGGAATGAGCGCCCTATTGGACGCGTCCACGCGTGAAAGGGAGGAAAAGGATCTGGAGGACAGTTTGAGGCGCGAGTTCGTACGCGTTTCGATGCTCAGCGAAAACGACGACATAGAATACATGTTTCAAAAAAAGACATTTAGTGAGTCTTTCAAAATTGAATTTAGTTTTAAATTTGCGGTAAACCTGCATTCATATTTGTTAGGGGCTTGTTTGTGAGAATATAGTCGTTTTTCTGGTCAGAGATCTGATTCATCTTCCATCTGGATCCCTTGCATAAAAAAAGTGCGGATGCAAAATGCATTTTTTCGAATCCAAAAATGAAATGTCCGCTCTTTTTTCAGCCCTTTGGATTCATGTTGTATGTAAAAAGATTCAAAAATCCGGATTCAGTTGTAATTGGATTAAATTTTGAATCCGGATCCAGGCTGTTATTATTTTCGTAACTCGTTGAATCATTTTTAAATCCGAATCCGTTTTTGACTCCGGAGTCAAAGGATTCGCTCAAAAACAAATTGAATCCTCAACTGAACACCGGTTCGGATGGTTCGGATTTTAAAAAATTGAATCCAAATTTGAACAGCGGTTCGGATTCAAAAAAATTTGGAATAATAATTTAAACACCCGTTCGGAGTCAAAAAAAGGTTCGAATCATAATTTGAGCACCGCTTCGGATTCAAAAGCACTTTTGAATCCAAAATTGAACAGCGGTTCGGATTCAAAAAAAATTTTTGAATCACAATTTAAACAACCATTTGGAGTCAAAAAAAAGTTTGAATCATAATTTGAGCACCGGTTCGTATTCAAAAGAACTTTTAATTCCGGAGTCAAACAGCGAAAAAGCGGTTTTTGAGCAAACGAAATCGTAAAAAAATTTGCCGGATTCGGCTCATTTGGATTCGAAAATGATTCAAGTCTCAGCACTGGACGTAACTCGTATAATTAAGAGAATAGAAACCTCGTAATTTCGTATTCACCGTTAAAAAACGTTCACATAAAATAAATACCTACAGCAAAAATTCTTGCGAATTACATGTTTGGTGTGGATTTTTTTAGTTGTTGATGTTGGTACTCGTAATTACGTGGTCTAAAAATCTCGTAATTTCGTAATATGTAATTCGTAACTAGTAATTACCGACATTCCTGATCCGGATGCAACATGGATTTTCGCATGTATTATATTTAGAATACACGTTGCAACATCGCTGATAGAAATGCTTTGATTTCGGAAAAAGATGCATTTTCAAGCATTGGTAGGCATTTGTGCTTTTTGAGGCGTCACAACTCAAGTGAATGTGTCACAACTCAAGTGAAATTACAATAAATGTTAATCTCAATGTTGTTTACGGAGCACTTACGTGTGTATTGTGACGGTTACAGTGAAATTCCAACCGCCATTTGTATTATTCGTGAAATTTCATTTAAAATTTTTCATATTTTTTTGCTTTATAAATTTTTATCACATACAATGTAACTTTCGCAAATAGTTTTGGAAACTTGTAAAGAAGTGCATTTTTTTCAAAAAATAACGAAATAATTGCTTTAATAACCAAAAAACTTAAATAATTCATAGAAATTTGTTAAATTTCGGCTTTCCACTGTGATAATTTGATAATTCGGACTAGAGCGAGAAGTTTTCTAACAATCGCACAACACACAATACACAACACACAATACATACAGCACATAATAATATACATACATACATACAGAAATAGTATACATACATACATACATACATACATACATACATACATACATACATACATACATACATACATACATACATACANTTATTTTATTTATTTATTTATTTATTTATTTATTTATTTATTTATTTATTTATTTATTTTATACAATTTCCGTTTAAAAACTTTTTTTGTAAAGTTAAGCTCATGAAATAAAAATTGACTTGTGGAACTGACGGTTACTCGCTAAGTAGTGTTTAGAGTACAATGCACTAAAATTGCCAAAAAATGGAAAAGCCCGAAAAATAAACAAAAAAAGAAATAGTTTCCATAACGACCCCTGGCTCTAATTTTTCGTTTTTTTGGCAGAAAAACTCAAGAAAAGTTTTGTTTAGCGGCACTTCAAAAGTGTAAATTGATTTTTATGTTTATATTCCGGTATTTATTTTTATAGAAATTTTTTCGACAATTTTTTTCCGTGCCTAGCAAGTTAATCGATGCGATGATTCCAAATTTGAATGAGTTATTGATGACGTGCAACATTAAAATTAAAATGTGGATCACGAATATCATTTTTCAAAATATTTGACTTTGAAAACATGAGGACTTTACAAAAATCAGTAACTTTATAGAAATAGATGTTTTATGAACGTGTAAACTAAAGGCAAAACAAAAATTGAAAAATCCCAACTTTTATTTAGTTTTTGGAAAAATACACATTTTAAAATTTTCACGAAGAAGTAATATCTAAACATTTCCAGAAAATATTTTTGATTAAAACAAGAAGTACAAGGCGAATTTATCGCAGTTTAATTTGTTTTCTTTTTTACATGTCCCATTCCAATTTTCTACTCACTTTTTTAAGTTAGCTTACGACTACTTGAAACATGAAGGGGGTAGGTGAGCAAAAGAACTCAGAAAGGTTTTAGGATAAAGTTAAGCATGTTTTCAATTTTCGATAACATTTCATTAGCCTCTCATATATAAACGATATTCGCTGAATTTTTCGTAAGCAAGTTTAAAAATTCGTCGTAATTTTTTTTGGTTTGAATATCATTGATTTGTGATCCGCCTATTTCTCTGTATGCATATCAGGGGTGCTAACATTTACGATTTACATATTTACGGCTTTTTTGGCCGAAAAAAAATCGACCGATTTTTTTATTAAAAATTGAAAATTTTCGATTTTCGATTTACGATTTACGACATTTACGGCTTTTTTTTGGGCAAAAATTTACGATTTACGAAATTTCGAAGTTTTGAAAATTTACGATTGACAAAATTTAAAATTCATTTTCGTAGCACCACTGATGCATATCTACTTTGCGTTCTCTTCCTCGTCTTCATTATTATGCTGTAAATCCTTATATGTATATCTTTGCCTAGGTCTTTTCATTTTTTGATTTTTTACAATGAAGCTTTTTTCACAAGCAATGTTTTAAGAAGATCTAGTCATATTCATATAAGACTTCTACATAAATGCAATGACTTAACATTTTTTTGCATTATAAAAAGAACTGTTGAAATTCAAACACGGCTTATGTATAAGTTGCGCTAAAACTTTATTTTAAATCCGAAAACACATAACACATGCTTTATTTTTTTATTAAATTTCAACACTAAACCAGTTTGGTTTGGTCTTACCGCAATTATAATGTAATGTGTTTGGTAAACTTTTTTGCGTTCTTCATTTTGCTATTCCAAGCAAATTGCATAAGCCGAAAAAATGAGTTAGGTTAAATTGAATTTAAATACACATACACAATCTATACGTAAAACATACAACATACATGTTTTTTTTTGCATAGTTGTTTGTCTTTTTAAATTGTATTTCGAAAGGCGCCAATTTTGCACGTCCAAAAATGTTGAAAATTTTCAATTTTTTGTCATAAAAATATTATTATTAGGTTGATCCGTAAGTGTGCTGTTTTTATTTAATAAATGTTAGTCTAATAGGTTTTTAGCTCGTAATATTTTATTTTGAAGACCTATGCGCACTCTGCAAGTTATATCCGTTAATATGTAATTTATTTTCGTTTTAACTCGCCAACACTTTATTAAAATATGCTCCACATCAACGCAAAATTTTATCCTTTAAGAAGAAAGTCAATCTCTGATTCGTTTTTTGTTAAAGCACCTATTTATTTAAATCGAAAGCAGGTTATAATTGTTAGTTCTACTGTATATTTCTTTATATTTTCTTTTTTAAGAATAATTAAAATTGGAATTCTTATATTTAATCAATTAGAAATTTTTTTATCAAACTGTTACGTCGTATTCATCAGGTTCTTTATTTTTTTAAACAAAAATGCTATTCTACTTGTTTTTCAATTTGTGTTTTCATACACGGGCATCCAGCATCAACCAACATTTTGCTCTATGTATTTAATTTTTTACCATTTATCCACGTACATAATATTTCGCTTTTATTTTTACAACTATTGAGGTCGTTAATTAATTGCGCCACTGTTGTACTCATTTTTTGCGTGTTCAAAGTCAATTAAAATTCATGTGCTGCCGTGAAACCCGAGATGAAAACTGGCAAACAAACCAAAAATATGTATGCAAAATAGCTAAAACGAGTGAAAAAGCTTTGCGAACTAATTAAAATTACTTTAATAGCTGGTCAGTATTTTTTTTTGAATTTTTTTATGCATTTATTTAATTTTATTCAACCAGTGATTTGACCAAATCAGTCGGTTAATGTGCAACGTAAATTTTTTCCCATAATAATTTTTTTCTACAATTTTCTTTAAAACAGATATAATACATATTAGTAATATGGCAGTGTTTCCAAATTAACTAAGTCTTTACCATAAAATGGTAAGTGAAGTGAACTTCACTTTACTTTAAAAAATAAAGTGGCGAAATGAAATTTTCTACTTAACGTAAACAAAAATTAAGTCGACTAATTGAAATATAAATAATGTTGGTCCTTACACGAATGTTTCTCAATTTCTAGTAACATTTTTTATCCTCTACAGGGAACGTCAAATGGTCTTAAATCGCGATTTTTCAGACATTTTTATGCATTTTTTGGTATTAAAATTGCTTAACAAATTCAAATATTAAGCACTACTTAATTTGAATTTTTAAGCAGAAATGTTAAATTCAAGGCCCGAAATTCAAAATTGTACTGTATGTGCACCAGTGTTTCCATTAAGCAAAGAAGTTCTTCATTAAAAAAAATAAGGGGCTTTAACTTCAATTAAAAAAAAGAGAAGTCAGTTCCGCGAATTACAATTCATTTTCAAACAAGAAGAGGTCACTTCGGCGAACTACACTTCATTTAAAAAGAAGAAGAGGTCACTTCCGAAATGACACTTTATTTTCAAACAAGAAGAGGTCACCTCATAAAGTAAAACTTCATCTTCACCTCTTTATTTTGTAAATAGAAGTGCGCACTTCATTTTTACCTCTTCTTCTTTGACATTTATGAAGTTTGTTGAACTCGTTTTTAACACGCGGTTGTTCCAACGCGAAGTGCATGATTTCGTATTGTAGCACTCGAATTGCATGGTTTTTTTGCATTTATTTTTCAGAAAATTTGTTTTGCTGCAAGCTGCAGTGCAAAACGCGAACATTTTTGAAGCTTTACAAATGCTACAATACGAAATCATGCACTTCGCGTTGAAACAACGGCGTGTTAAAATCGAGTTCAACAAACTTCATAAATGTCAAAGAAGAAGATATGAAAATAAAGTACGCACTTCTATTTGCAAAATAAAAAGGTGAAGATGAAGTTTGAATTTATGAGGTGACCTCTTCTTATTTGAAAATGAAGTGTCATTTCGGAAGTGACCTCTTCTTCTTTTTAAATGAAGTCTCAATTTATGAGGTGACTTCTTCTTGTTTGAAAATGAAGTGTCATTTCGGAAGTGACTTCTTCTTCTTTTTAAATAAATTGTTATTCGCGTAACTAACTTCTTCTTTTTTTTAAAGTTCATTTTTCGAAAAATGAAGAACTTCTTCACTTAATGGAAACACTGGCTATTGAATAAAAAAATGATTTTGCTTTTTAAACTTAAAAGTAGAAGGCCGCTAAATCTGAATTTTTGGTTAGATTTCGATGTTTATCGTTCTGGGACCAAGTTTTTGGTCCCCGCACGATTTTACCAAAATCAAATTTTTCGGTGCTGTAAATTAATGCATGGCAGGGAACTGCATTTGGTCTTAAAACATGCTTTTTAAGACATTTTTAAGACATTTTGGTCTTAAAAAATCCTTTAAAAAATTAAATTTAAGCCAACTAAAACTTAAAAGTCCTTAAAATAAGGACATTTTGCTTGGCATTGTGTCACTTAAAAAAAGATCGAACTCCAACGGTTTTTTCAAATTATCGACCACGTTATCGAAAGGTTATTGACCACGCAGAATTTGAAGTCAGATTGTGAATTTGGCCGTGTTTGAACCACATTTCATTGGCTAGTGATAGTGTAAAATACCCATAAAATGTATGGTGTCCCAAAAAATGGTTTGAGATCTAAATAAACCACCTTTTCGCAATCAGCACTATCGAAAACCTTTATATTAAACAGTATTAAAAAATTAAAGGATTTTTAAATTATTAAAAAATTAAAAGATTTTGGAAAACTTTCAAAGAACAAACTTACGCGAGGAATGATTTTATTACAAAAGTCATTAAAATAAAGTGAAGCGGTTAATTTCGCCACTTAACTTTATTTAAAAAAATAAAGGGCTTTCTTTCACCACTTTATTTTTTTCGATAAAGTGAAGTTCACTTCACTTTCTAAAATTAATTTTTCATGGAAACACTGGAATATGGGCATACAAAAAATCAAGGACTGCAAAAAACGTTATTGTCATTGCCGCTGAAATACTTTCTCGTTTTTTATTATTTAAAATCTTTTTTCCATTGCTATGTATTTTTAATCATTTTTTTCTTTTTTTCATAGAACTAGAACTGACGTGATGGCTATTATGAGTGATTTGCGGTTTGCTTGCAAATAATAATTACAACCAGCTGTCAATTATCATTTTTGCGGTGGTTGCAAAAATGTCGGAAAATCAAGCACTGATTTTCTCTTTATTATTGTTAGTTGTGCAATAAAGAACCAAATGAAATAAATATCCAAAACATGGCGGCGGTTAAATGCACAATGCCAATGGATGAACCAGCTGTCAATTATTTGCAATCCATTGTTTTATATTTATGATATTTTTGCCTTTTTGAAAATTTTCCAACGTTTTTGACACATTTTTATTGACTTTGTCGTGGTTAGTTTGTCGTGGTAAAGTCGTACTAAGTTCATTACATCTTCTTGGAAACTATTCTATGAATCTACATAATTTCGAGATTAATGCATAAAAATTACATAATTTCCTTATAATAATTCAGTATTATTGCATTATATGCACAGCATTTCAATTACAGTAATGTCGATCTCACAGTGCAAACTCAAAATAACTTTCAAAATCCAATGTTCTCCTTATTTCATAAATCGATAAGTGTGGAAATCACAAGGGAATTGTATTTTGTGAAACTATTTTCGGTGTCATATCGGAAATGAGCAAATGCTGGCACATTTGGCGTGCAATTTGGCGCCAATTTGTAAAGTTTGCAAATTGTGCAGAAGTTCATATTTTGCCCGGAAAAGTAAAGCTGTTTCTGTTTTTTGTTCTCCGGCTGCTTCCTATCCATCACAACATTCAATTTTCATCGGCGACTATGCCCCCGAGAATGGGTTAGGATTATTACAGTGTTCGCCAATCAAAGTGCAGACTAATGCTGAATTTTAAAATAACAATAATTTTTTTACAATAAAAAGTATAAACGTTACAAAAAGTTTTGTTTTACAAAATATTTTACATATTATATTTTTATAATTTTCCGTTTTGCAGTTTAGATTTTTTTAATCATACGGTTAAAAAATGGGAAATCCAAAATTAAATGCATTTTACAAGCTGCTCATTTAAAAAATTTTTAATATGCAGTTAAAATTTTCTAGGTAAACTTCCACGGCAATTCGAGTGCTTCTCGTGCATGTCCCTATCTTATGAAGAGAACTGGGAATATCTTCAAATGATGTACTCCAAACCTAAAGTTTTTTTATGCTTTTATAAAATCAAGCTTGATAAAAAAACACATTAAATTTAGGTTTTCACAAATCGTTGCAATGACCCTCTCATTCAACGGAATATTCCGACAGTACTCTGTGGTACGGTATGCGTGACCTTACTTGAAGAGAATGTTGAAGCAGGTAATTTCACAATTAATGAAAATCAGTACGTAACAATGTATCTGGATTCCGAGGGTAAGAGCGGTATTAAACTTTTTACGCAAGAATTTATTTAAATTTACAGATATCAAACACTGATGTTTTGAAATATGTTGATTTTGAAAAATTCCACAGGTTATCGGAGTCATATGGAGCCAAGTTACTGCATTGATGAGAATATACTAATATTGTGCTTTAAAAAACTGATTAGTTCCATTTTAGGTGTGTTTCTCGGATATAAATATATTCGTGGATGTGAAGATAGAATTCTTCGACATGGCTTCAATCAAACAGCACTACGAACACATCGGTTTATTTATGTGAGTGTTTTCCGGCTCCGTTTGGCAATATAAAAAAATAAAAGCAATATAAAAAATTTCAAGTATGTATTTATGAAAAAGAAAAAAGAAGCACGATTTCACAGACTAAGCGCTAGAAGAATAACCTTATTCGCAACAAATATTTAAAATTATTGTATATTAATATTATAATATGAAATGTAGTAGTAAAATGAAAAGTACGCTCAAACGGAAGGAGTTTATTTTCAATTTTAGATGGACCAACAATGCAAAGTTCTTTCGCGTACGCATTTGTTCAATCGTCCACGCCAAACACAGTCTGCCCCCTTTTACGGCGAAGTGCAATTGTTAGCAATTTTATTCATATTGTAATAAAGTTAAGGACAAATTCTTTTAAGTGAAGTGCATTATTATTAAAAATATATTATTTAAGAAAATAATTAAGATGTACTTGTTTCGGCGACAAATGCAACGGTGCGTCATTCGCGCTAAGCGCATACAGTGACGGGTTTTGCCGCCTCGCCGTTTTCAGCATCGCCTTCGCATCGCTTCTCATATCATGCTCCGTCTATTCGACAATTTTGATTACATTTAATGCCATTTTTGAAACTGCCAATTTGAGCCTAAGGCCAGCGAGAAGGAGAGCAGATGCTGAACACAAAAATTCACTTTTATAATAAATAATTGTAGCAAATTTTTTACAAAAAAAAACTTTATTTTTTCAAGTAAAGTTAAGTGCTTCATTTCGCCACTTTATTCTTTCAAGTTAAGTGAAGTTCACTTTACTTACCATTTTATGGTAAAGACTTAGTTAATTTGGAAACATTGGTACATATATATGCTAAATGAAAAATTTTCCATAAAAAATAAAACATTTGCGGTGATATGTAAATGTAGTCAAAAGGAATTTCCACTTTCATCGACGATTTCTAGGTCTATTTGATACGCTGTTTCCGAATTCGAAAGAATTTCGGACGGACTCAAAAGGCTGCCGTGATATAGCTATTCAAATTTTTCAAAACCACATGGGGACCAACATATAATTTTTGAAAAAATGGTAAATTCGGCGAATGCAGACATCTTCGAAATTTTATAAAATGATTTTTAGCGTTCGTAACCACTAAGACCTATTGATAAAAAAAGTCGTGACTCCAATTTTACAGGAATTTTCCTTACCAAATCTATTTCCATTACGATACTCGGTCCACTAAACCTTTTGCTATTTAGAATAGTCTAAGTTAATAAAAAACCTATCTGCATCATTAGACAAGCTAACGGCACAGCCGTTAACGACCTTCGGTATTAGAGAGTGTATGTGCAAAACACAAAAAATACAAACTGATACACGCGAAGAACGGAATTCACAGCCGAAATTGCGAGGAGAAATTGTTGAGGAAGCAGAAAAAGAATTGGAAATGAAATTTCAAATGAAAATTTTACCGCAAAATGCAATGCTACAAATCAGCGCTGATTTGAACCGCCTTTTATTGCGGAATTAATGAAAGACACACCTTCCTTAGTAAAGGGGATTATTTCATTGTGCATTTAAAGTTAAAAAACCAAATAATACATGTATTGAAAAATAAAATCAAAATTGCCATTCGGTTAAAAAAGTATAATTTATTTAATCATGGCATTAATCCTTAAAAAACACAAATTTTAAATAAGTTTTTTCAATCACATACAAGGTAACAAAATTATTTTGCATGTCAAAAAATTTCTGGGCCCAACCGGGCCGGCCCGTCCCGAACGTTTTGGGCCCGGCCTGCTAGCCATCCTTAATTTGATCAGTTTTCGCATAAACATAGTTACGAAATAATTTCTTTCTTTTTTATCAACAAAAATAAGTTTTTCTTGGCTAACAATAAAGAATTTTTTCACTGATTGAAATTATATTGAAAATATTCTATTGCCACCGCTCTTAACATAATTTACGGCCGGCGAAATTACTATTGAATGATGGTCCGCAGAATGTCTCTTCATTTTGTGTGCGTGTGGATTATAAGGCGGTGTTGTGATAATTTGTGATATATTTCGACAAGATGACTTCAGCATCGGAAGGTGAAGTGAAATCACGGAATGAGTAGGCATATTTGCATAACTTTTTTTTCGACCAGAATTAACCACCGAGTATGATAGATTAAATTGGTTTATTGAATTTGATGATGTGAGCATCTACAATTAGATTATATTAAAAGATGTAAGATATTCTGTAATTTTGCATCAATGATGTGAACAACAAGATAGTTGACCGTATTTTTATATACGGTATCTTGAAAAATTTGTGACTATACTTTTGAACTTTTGTATAAAACCAGCCGAGCATAAAGAAAAATGCTCCATTTTAATTATTCTAACTCGAAAATTTTCTGGGAATTTCGGTGTCAATATTTTGCTGACCCCACATCTCGTGGAATCGCAACTCGTGGTACTACAACTCGTAGAACTACAACTCGTGGAAGCACAGCTCGTTGAAAGCTGGAAATAATGAAGGCAGAGTGATTTACAAGCAATAATTTTGCAGTAAAAATCTTTTCTGTGCAGAGTTACTCAAAGTGTTTTATTCGATGGGCCTTCAGATGTTCTTTCAGAATACTGTATTTGATTTTGAAAAATTCAAAATTCTTGCAGCGATTTCAATAAAAAATATATATTCGAATTTCGCAAATTTTGAATGTTCTAAATGTTTTTTTGTAATTTGTTTGCCATTGATTTTTTTATATTATCTGAAAGAGCATGAAAAACTGCATCGCTTACACCAAAAAATTTTCGGGCTTTGGGGGAAAGGACACAGTTGGGTATGAAAGATTCGAGACCGACTCGGGTTTTCTCTTTTGACATTTTTGGCTTCCATTAATTTTTTTTACAAAATGTTGTAGATTTTTATCTCGGGACCGCAGTTTTATCTCAGATCGATAAGATTTGACATCTGCTGGCTGGGCCATTTTGATTTTATGTTCGATAGACCTTTTGAGCCTTCGGCTTTAGGCTGAGCCTAATATTCAGCAACCGATAAAAATTGTTCTATTGATTTTGGACTTCTCCCTTTCCTTGGCTGAAAATTACTTTTCCCACATTAATTTTTGCACAAAAGTATTTATACACTGGTGGAAAAAATTATAGGTTCACTTCAATTTTGGCAAATTGGTAAAAGTTTGATGTGTATAAAAGCTTTAAAAAACGTGGAATAATCAGGAAAAAATAATTCTGAAAAACAAATCACTGTCTCATCGATTTTGCGCAAAAAAGACACTTTTTCCGAAAATCGACAATTTCAGGTTGGCAATAATTATATGTTCACGTTAGAAAGATATTCTCCCTGTATCCATCTTTGTGTTTTGATTTTTTTCTGATTAATTGATTAACAATTTTATGAAGAATGCCGCGCGGAAGATCACTTTCAGTGCATGATGGGTCAAATCGAGGCTTATCATGAGCAAGGT
Source organism: Deladenus siricidicola (assembly GCA_009724625.1). NCBI lineage: Eukaryota > Metazoa > Nematoda > Chromadorea > Rhabditida > Sphaerulariidae > Deladenus > Deladenus siricidicola. The sequence continues at coordinate 32,488 of SAUE01000478.1, forward strand.
GTGAGCAATCGAAAAATCGCTCAAAAAATCGACCGATACCTCAATGTTGTTAACCAATTTTTATCGAATCCAGCTGCTTGTGGCACCAAAAAGCGCACTGGCCGTCGACCGAAGCTCGAGCTGCGTGACAAGCGTCTCGGCGAAGTCAAGCCGACAAATCAAAGAGGAACTTCAGCTCAATGTTACTCCGAGGACTGTCAGAAACGTTTTAAAGCCTTCCCCACACATCGTGAGATTAAAAATGAGGAAAGCGCCATCCCTGAAAGATATTCACAAGGTTCGCCGATTGGAATTTTCATAATTGACCATGAAGCGATTGGACAAAGGTGACATCTTAAATTGAAAGGTTTTTTTATAATCCGATGCCTTTGCTTACAGGTCATTTGGAGTGATGAAAAGAGATTCAAATTAAACGGGCCTAATAATGGGTATTGGCACGATATCAAGAAAGAACCATTGCAATTTTCGAAGAGAAACTTAGGTGGTGGTGGTATGATGGTATCGAAACACGAATTTCAAGGCAAAAATCACGATCGCCAAGAACTTTTTTTCTTGAACCGAGTTCATACCATGAACTTTTTCCAATCACTGATTTTATAGAGTGCTCCTTACAGTAGCTGTGACCGTTTCAATTTTTATTGAATTTTGTGATAACAAAAAGTCTCAGCCGGACCTCGTCATACATATTCTTAATTGTTTGAATTAAAATTTTTTGTTGAATGAAAAAGAGGAACAATTGCATTTTTAGAAGAGTACTGTAAAGGAATTATGAATATACCTCAACCACGTGGTCATGTGGAGCGCCAATTAACAGCGGTATTTGAAAGGCTGTACTTACGCGGTGGCGAACAAGAATCTCCCGCTTTTTTATTTGTAATTTTTGTTCAGAAAGACCGGCTTCCGTGTAAATGGGCGAGAACCAGCACCGAAAGAAATAATCACGCAGCACCCACAAGTTAAACGCCAACCAAGATGCTAAGCACAATAGGCCAAACACATAATAGAGCTCCAGGCGGTAGTCGACGAGTTGAAAGAATAAATTCACCTAAAAATGTAATGCAGATCAATGAAACAAACTGCCTTTGTAAAATTTAAATAATCAAAAATTTAACACAAAAATGTCATTTTAAAAGCGACTTTTTCTAAAATTGGACCAAGTAAAAAGGCGATGCCTCGGATGCGCACAAAAACTTATCAGCCCTTAGCACCAGTTATAGAGTGCTCCTCAAATTTCAGCTCATTTGGTTCGCTGGAACCGGAGATATGGGCATTTGAAGTGGCCGAAGTTGAAAAAACCCCACTTTTCTTCAAAGTGAAATAACTTTTTTTGCTTATGACGAATTGTTAATGTATATATGTATAGTCATTCGACGCGCCTTTCGGAACTCTTTCAGAATTAATTTGCAGAAAAGACCGTTGGTGAAATCTTTGAACTATTTTGTGCAAAAAACCATTTTCAGAAATGCCCTTTTTGAACGAAAGTTGTTGAAATCAACACCTGGAGTTGATCGCACCACTCTAATTTTAGTTTTATTTTTTTATTTATTTTTATTTAAAATACGTCATAAAGACATAACAAGGATAATAATTAACATTAAAATAGCAACGTCTAAGACAAAAAATATTAACAAATAATATTACCCAAGCAGTAAATTGACCTAACCACATAGAAGCAGTTTTATGTCAATATTTTGGTCAAAATATTGTCATTTAAGCTATTTCTGAATATTTTTGCATTGGTTATAGTAGTTATATTATCTGAAAGTTTGGAATAAATCCTTGCTGTACGCAGAATAAATGAGGCAAATAAAATTTCGTATTATGATGCCTAGTAATAGCTCGAGTATTAATTTTCGGCAAATTTTGTTTATTTATAATAATCTTAGTTCTAATCGAAATTCTGCACTTTTTAGTTCTAATCGAAAGAGAATGAAATTCTGCATCAGAAAATATTTTATTGGCTAAGAATAACGTTACTTATGGTAGCACAATTTTTATTTGAAAATCAAAAAACAGCAAAAATCAGCCACACAGGAAAGTGCGATTTTCGTATAAAATCAGCCGAGCAATTTCGTGATATGGTCCAATGGAGAAAAATGCTCCATTTTGGTCCCATTTTTCCCTGATTTTTTCCGAGTTTTTGCGAGAAAAAATTTTCATTGATAAGTTTTTGTGCGCATCCGAAACATCAACTTTTTTCGTGGTGCAAACAGGGAATGTCATTTCTTCTTAAACGGCCTCAAAAGAAATTTATAAGATTTTTTTTTCTTATAACTTCTTAAAAAATTCAAAATAAGAAATTTCTGTTTTCCCATTATGATTTTATTGTGAATTTTCAAAGACTGAGATAATTTTGAGGTTACATAAGTGGAAAATGTTCCGCAAAAAATAAAACATTTTCGGAGTTTTCGATGAATAGCTACATAGTCAAAAGGAATTTCCACTTTCATCGATGATTTCTAGGTCTATTTGATACGCTGTTTCCGAATGCGAAAGAATTTTTTACGGACTCAAAAGGCTGCCGTGATATAGCTATTCAATTTTTTTCAAAACCACATATAATCTTTGAAAACAAAGGTAAATTCGTCGAATGCAGACACCTTTGAAATTTGACAGCTACTTTTCTGATGCTATTCAGGATGCTGATTCCGAATATAAAAGAATTTTTTGGTGGACTCAATTCTACACCGAGATATAATTTCTGCAGAGCTGGTCCAACGAACCGAACTCCAAGAAAAACTCTGATTCAGTATAACCTTTACTCCGCCAGATTTTAGCGGACAAGCAAGAAGTTTTCGTCTTAGGCGAGTATGCATGTCTATTGGCTATGCGGATGCTTAGGTGACTAGGCAAGTTTCGTGCCTACGCGAAGTTTACAAATTGCGTTAAAGAAACGTTAAAGAACGTTAAAGAAAAATTTAAAAAATGTTGTACAATTATTTGATGTTAGGACATTTGAGGACAGACATTTACGAATCAGACAATTGCGGACCATCATAAAAATCGACATTTGCTTCTTTTTTTAATTATTATTAAAAATTTATTTTTCAAAAAAAAAGCGCCAAGGCGGGAATTTAAAAAATTTCTTAAAATAAGAAAATTTCTTATGTAAGAAATTTCTTATTTTGAATTTTTTAAAATATTTATAAGAAAAAAATTTCTTATAAATTTCTTATATAAGAAGAAATGACGTTCCCTGAGTGCAAAACGCACTGGAGAAAATCCAATTTTAGAAAAAATGGTTTTAAGACAGAATAATTGTAGGATTCGCACAATGAGGGAACGTAGAAAAATTTTTTTTTGGTTTTCGCACATTGAAGGACTGTAGAAAAAAAAATTTTTGGATAACATTAGAAGTTTGTACTATCGAGCAAGGCGAGTTCAACGCCGGTAATCCGGTGTCATGAAAACGACTCTGCGCCAAATAGCGCCAATTTGAAATTTGAATTTTTTTTTAATTTTCAAATTAAGATAAAATTTTTTGGGTAACTCGTGGTGATGCCGGATAAAAGCAATTCGATGCAAAATTTTCCGCTCTACAAGATAAAATAAAGACAATTTTAAATTTTTTTTTTGGTGTTTTTTGGCGCTTTTTTGAAATTTTAGGTCAACATTTTTTAGGTTTTTGATACTAAAGGCCGGGAGGATGAATGAGTTTAAAATGATGCAATATAAATGATGCACAATTTAATTCTGCGTCGAATGGCATATCGCTTTTTCATCTAAAGTGGGCCAGAGGAATGGTTATGGCCTTCCAAAGAGTCAATTTTTGGATTTGTTTAAGCCGCCGAAGCATTATTTTAACTGTTTCATCTATTCTTAATTATTTTTTTATTAATTAAAAGTGATAAACAATTAAAAGTGATAATTTTTATTAATTAAAAGTGATAAAACTTGAAGATGAGGATGCATTTACATGTGAATTTCATTTTTTACGTTGATGAGTGAATATTGGAATTTTAATAATCAGAATACAAAAGATCGTTTTCTTCTTCCATCCTTCTGAATCGTTTCTTTTTTCTTTCTTTTTAATAATTTATGTAAATTATTGGAGTCTTCTTCCATTTGCGTTAAGACCAGGTGTATCTTGGACTTTGACAGCATCCACGAAAATCGTCATACTTTCTCTTGAGTTCGCCGTAGGCTACGTACAAGAGGTTCCCAACGAGGATCAATGCTAGTTTGTTGGCCAACATCCAACTTCCTACACTAGCTCTAAATTATGTCTGCCAAAAACTAAATTTACATATTTGTTGAGTAATATGTAATTTATGTAAACACGTATGAATTTCACGGATTTAAGTGCGAGGTATATTTGGCACCTTTTTCAAAAACATAATAAAACATTATAAAACCAACTTTAACATAAATATAAAACGCAGAGTTATGAAATTTAGATTTGGAGCAAAAAGCTTTCACTCATCAACGTGTCACATATTACATATGTAAATGCATTCTCATCTTCAATTTTTTAACTACATTTTTTCGTCAAATTACTCATTTTTAATGTTTATCACTTTTAATTAATAAAAAAATAATTAAGAACAGATGAAACAGAATAATGCTTCGGCGGCTTAAAAAAATCCTTTGGAAGGCCATAACCATTTTAGGGGAAAAAGCGATACGACATTCAACGCAGAATTAATTTGTGCAGCTTTTATATAAAAAAACTTAAAAAATTTTGACCTTAAAATTCAAAAAAGCGCCAAAAAACACCCAAAAATAAAAAATTTTTAAAAAGTGTCTTGATTTTATCTTGTAGAGCGGAAAATTCTGCATCGAATGGCTTTTGTCCGGTATCACCTCGAGTTACTCAAAAAATTTTATTTTAATTTGAAAATTTACAAAAAAATTCAAAAATTCAAATTTCAAATTGGCGCCATTTGGCGCAGTCGTTTTCATGACACCGGATTACCGGCGTTGAACTCGCCTTGCTCGATAGTACAAACTTCTAATGTTACCCCAAAAAAAATTGTTCTACATTCCTTTTTCCCAAAAATTGTTCGATTTTTCCAGATACTGTCTTAATTATGAGGGAAAATAGAGGATGAGCTTTATAAATCTTTCAATTAAAAAAATAAGATAAACCTTGTTCGGTTAGACGTCGCTGTGGTGCGTTACATTCAAGCGAATTTATAATATGACAGACCTAAATAATGACGCACAGAATTACGAAAAGCAGAAATCACGAAATGCAGAATCACGAAATGCAGAATCACGAAATGCAGAATCACGAAATGCAGAATATCATTGAAAAGATATTTGAAAGACAAGGAAGAAAAGCCTAAGACTCAACCTATATACGTGTACTACATACAAGAGTCAGCTAAGGCTTCACCTAAGCCTAAGCCTAATGACTTGCCACGCGACTTGCTAATCGCCTAAGGCTGAGGCTTAGCCTAAGCCTAATGACTTGCCACGCGATTTGCCTAATCGCATAAGGCTTAGCCTAAGCCGAAGGATTTGCCAGAAGACTTGCCTAATGCCTAAAGGCCTAAGGCTCAAGCTCCGCATAGTATATATTGACATGAGTTACAGTTGACAATTTTCTTCACAAACGGACAGCCCCGACTTTTCGTGAGACAGATGAGATGTAAAATTAGATTGAATAAATTCTTTTCAATGATATTCTGCATTTCGTGATTGCGCATTTCGTGATTCTGCATTTCGTGATTCTGCATTTCGGGGGGACACGCTAAATAATACAATTAATGTGAATATTGAAATGTTATTATGTGTTCTCCACAGTGCCATAATTTTTGATCAATAATAATTTGGGTTTTTTTAAAAGCAACGACTTTTATGAAGATAACCGATTAAAATACATGTATGTATAATTTATTATGGTTTCTTATGGTAAACATAAGAAAAACCATATATGATATAAGTTAATGGAAGAAAATAAATTCATCATTTATTATCCAAATATCTTCAAAAATTTAAACCAATCAATCATGAATTTCACGCTTTACAATGAATTTAATATTTATTATATGGAAAATGGAACACATTTCTTATTTTCAATAAATTCCTTATTGAATAAAAATAAATATATAGAGAATGAGTAAAAATGTTGACCGAAATGTATCAACATAAAGAAACTAACAAATTCGATTATTCTCTCCGAATATGGGCATGTGTAAGTACAAGCCTAACAGCCAAAAATTCATTTTCTTCCTTTCACGAGTTTATTCTTGGCTCATTACAAATTTTTCCAAAATTTTCAAGTCAATTGGCATAATTTTTGATGTATTATTTGAACTTCAAGGAGGATTATTAATGAATTGTTTCATTTAAAAAACGTTTTTTTCTAAAAGTGGACCTATGGAACGAAAAAGTCTATGTCACCGATTCGGCTGAAATTCTACCAAAAGTTATATTGATATCCAACTAAGAAAACCTTCAAAGCTCAGCTTTTTTGGTCAATAAATAAATAAAAGTAGTTTTTGAGATCATTCAAAGTTTGAGAAAACTAAAAAATGTTGTTTTTTTCAAAATGCCATGAAAAATTTCATAGTTATCCGAATTGAACCCTCTAAGCGCCATTCGACGCGCCTTTTCAAAGCTCTTTAATATACTGGGGGGTCGGACCCCCCCCCCCCCCCCCATTGCGCCGCACGGGGTCAAAAATTAGAAACCATCGCACAAAATGCCTGAAGGCCAAAAAATGACCAAAGGGGGGACCAAGGTAAAAAAAGTTTTTTGTCAGGTGGAAAAAGAAAGGAAAAAATCGAACAAATTAAAGGAAAAATACGTACTTTAATCGCGCGATGGGTTTTCTTAATAAAAAATTTTGCGCGCAAAAATTTTGTTGTTCGATTTTTTCAGTAAATAATTTTTTAGTATTATACGCAAAAGAAAGAGCTCGTCGAGAACGTTTCAAAAACATAATCAGTTTTGTCCCCCGATGTCTGGGAGCCGAGATATGAGCGTTTGAAAATTTAGACCATCGCGCAAAAAAATTTGGACGCCCCCCCCCCCTCGCCAATGTATGGTTTGCATACCGATAAAACGCCCTCGAATGGAGGATCCTATTTTAACCTGTTA
>SAUE01000478.1:39544-50866 GCA_009724625.1 Deladenus siricidicola
TCGCCAATGTATGGTTTGCATACCGATAAAACGCCCTCGAATGGAGGATCCTATTTTAACCTGTTATTTTAATGAGATGAACGTCATTCCAATAATGTTACTGTGATGTATAAAATTATTCGAAAAAACTTTATCAAATACATAATTATAATTATATGTGTTTTTCAAGGGATTAATTTTTGGTACTTTTATAGTCTGTCCCCCATATGGATTTTTTCATTTCCAATCCTTTTTTAGTTACGAAAACGTTGCCTAACAGGTATTTTGTGGCGCTGATTCCGAATCTGAAAGAATTTTTAACGCGCAGCGCGTCTCCGCCGCACTACGAGTGCGCAAATTTCTACGAGTGCGCTGATAACGCGTTGATGACTGAAAATAAAAGCATAGTTATATTATGAAAACTGATCAGTGAATTGAGGGCTTTCGAATGACATATGACATGCCCTTAAAATGTCGAAAAAAATTTGCCACGCCAATTTGACCGCGTCCTAGCGAAGTAGCGACACGTCGCACGTCAAAAATTTTGTGAAATTTGGAATCAGCGCCTTAATTTACCTATTCGACGCCATTTTCAGGACAACATACAAGAAAATGTTTTTGGCTTGGGTGAAGGACCATCAACATAAATGCCGAATACAAACGTTGAAATATTTTTATCGTAACTGCGCCGCATTCTTGGAGAAAATCATCTTTGGTACTGACGTTTTATACCATTTGTTGTCTCAGATCGCAAAAATATACGTTTGCCAATAATAGCCGAAATAAACAATGTAAAAAATGTGTAAAATCGAAAAAATCTATATGGGGGACGAACTATAATAGTACCTAATTTTTTAATATAACAGATCAGCTAGACCGATAAACCCTTTAATCTCGGCGACCCATTTAATCTCGAAATTTGTTTAGTATATTAAAGAGCTTTCAAAGGCGCGTCGAATGGCGCTAAAAGGGTTAAATTTGGATAACTAAGAAATTTTTCATTTCATTTTGAAAAAAATCATTTTTTAGTTTTCTCAAACTTTGAATGACCGTATCTCAAAAACTACTTGACCAAAAAAGCCGAGCTTTGCCGGTTTTCTTAATTGGATATCAATATAACTTTTTTTAGAATTTCAGCCGAATTGGTGACATCGACTTTTTTTATTGTGCAAATTGGCTCATTTGGTCCAATTTTAGAAAAAAAACGTCTTTTAAAACAAGGAAAGATTCCGTAGATAAAAAATATTAAAAACATATATAGGTTGTTCAGAAAGTTGTTGCGTGCTCTATATCGATGTTCAATGTTTTGATTTTCCTGAAAAATAAATACCCGCAAAGTCAGAGAGATGGGTCCACAGGAAAAAATGGTGCAGAAACAGCAGATTACATAAACAACCTCATAAAAACTTTTTTTGAGTTCCTTCAAATATATTTCTACAAAACGTGAGTAAGAAATTTTTACCATATTTTCAACACCTTCTAATTTTTCTGGTAAGTGAACGCAAAGTCGTAAAAAAGTAAAAATAATTTTTAAGTCTCATTTTGGAGTAAACTCATCATATTTAAATAATTAGTTCTGTTAACTTTCTATACTTTCTATTAACTTTCTATAGAAATTCAACAATTTTTTAAACCGCGAGTTTCTACGCTATACACGCTATATTCGTTTTCTCTATTTATACAAACTGCCACAGCACAAATTAAGGAAACAATGAGTTTAGACATATTTATTCTAAAATAGTGTATTACTTTATCTATTTACTTGTATTACGAGTCGTAATTTACGACACAGCGCTTTAGTATTTTTTTTCTTAAATGAAAATCTCTTCCCATGAATTTTTTTAGCAGCAAAATAAAAGTTCTCAAAAATTTCTAGAAGGGTTTTTAGCAGCGACGCATTAACATTAGCCCAAACTGCTAACTTTTATTTATTTTCCCTTGACAAAAAATACATATGCAAATGAATGGAGATTAAAGCTGACAATGCAGCAATGTATGATGATTTGAATGAAGAAAATTGCACTAATTATGATGCGATTTCTTTTTATAAAAATTCTGATTAATAACCAAGTTCTAAAAATATGAATACGCCCTTATTTTTTAAAAAAGACCAAGAAAGCAAGAATAACGGAAATACCCAAATTCATGAATTTTCAATTGAATAAAGTGGACTATTAGAATAAAGTCTAGTTTAGTTATTAGAACAATTGAATAAAGTCAGTACGATTAGACACTGCAATTCTCTGATATATTGTTCATATTGCAATTTAAGACAGAATATCTGGAAAAATCGAACAATTTTTGGGAAAAAGGAATGTAGAAAAAAAAATTTTTGGGATAATATTAGAGGTTTGTACTATCGAGCGAGGCGAGTTCAACGCCGGTAGTCCGGTGTCATGAAAACGACTCTGCGCCAAATGGCGCCAATTTGAATTTTTTTTTGTAAATTTTTAAATTGAAATAAAAAATTTTGGGTAACTCGTGTTGATACCAGACACAAGCCATTCGATGCAGAATTTTCCGCTCTGCAAGATAAAAGAAACACACTTTTTAAAAAAGTTTATTTTTGGGTGTTTTTTGGCGCTTTTTTGAACTTTTAGGTCACATTTGTTTAGTTTTTTGATGCTAAAGGCATCTGAATGGCCGAGAGAGTGAATGAGTTTATATGCAAAAGATGTACAGTTTAATTCTGCGTCGAATGGCATATAACTTTTTCCCCTAAAGTGGGCCAGAGGAATGGTTATGGCCTTCCAAAGAGTGAATTTTTGGATTTTTTAAGCCGCCGAAACGTTATTTTAACTATTTCATGTGTTCTTAATTATTTTTTTATTAATTAAAAATGATAAACATTAAAAATGTGTAATTTGACGAAAAAATATATAGTGAAAAATTGAAGATGAGAATGCATTTACATATGACACGTTGATGAAGGAATATGTATTGGAATTTTAATAATCAGGATATAACGGATCAAACAAATGTGACCTAAAAATTCAAGAAAGCGCCAAAAAAACACCCAAAAATAAAAATTTTAAAAAATTGTCTTTTACCATATATATATATATATATATATATATATATATATATATNTATAATCGAAAAAGGACAGCTAGTTTTGCTGTGCAAATTTAGAGAAAAAATTTCTTAGTTTTTATAGAAAAAAAATAATTGACCACCACCTTAAAAATGACCATTGGATATCGTCCACATTAAATGTTTACAGCATTTTTTATTTCTAAAAGTGAAAAACAGTTAGAAATAAATGCGATCTCAAATATTGAGTAATTTAATTTGTAACCTCATAAATTTTTTAATATATCTAAAAAATTCATTCTACATAAGTCGTGGCTAAAAAGACTTGAACATAATCAAGCGATTTTTTTTAAATGATTACATTTGCAAGCACCTGGTATCGTCGAAAAATGTCATTCCTTATTGTTGCAATTCACATCGTATTAGCTAATTTATCGGCCTTCGATAGAAGGAGAGATACGAGTTCATTGATATCTTCCTCGGCACAATATCGTAGTTTTATTGCATCAAATCTATTCCCTAACAAATATATAAAAGGCACAAATATTTTGGAAAGCAACAACGAAGGAAACGTGGAGAATATGAATGAAATGAACAATTCAATGCAATATTCTGGTATCTCTTACGCACCATTATTACAATATCATCATTTAGCGCATTATTTTTCTAAGGTAATATTTAAGGGCTTATTTTTTGATGGAGATTGCCTCTGACAAATTACCGTTTCTGATTAGACAATAATCGGATTTGGCTTCAAAACTTGGCTGTACGTTTATGCGAAAAATGTCCAATATATATGGCGCACCAAAATCACAATTTTTCGCGGGGGTCACGCCGAGCTATGATTCGAATAATCGTTTATTGACTTATCATTGTTTGTTCTTGATTTAATTCAACCAATTGTTTATTATAATTTCATTATTGTTGTGTTTTATTACGTGTAGAAACGGCTACATAAGTGTACTCAATAGTACCTGTTTGTCCAATAAATTATATTATTATAATATCAACAAGGTTCAGACACCGCATTATAACTGTGGAGGCAACTAACTCGGTTTATCCAGTTCAGCTAATTAAGAATATGAAGCAAATTTTTCGGTTTTTGAAAATTCTACCTTAGTCTCCGTTTTTTTTTGTGGATATTGGAATTTTGACGGGCCAATACCAATACCAATTTTTTTGTATTTCTTGTCATTTCTTGGCAAAACGTCTATCATATTCGTAATCAGAGCAGAAAACTGGTAGGTAAACGTAAATAAAAATTGAAAAAATTGAAAACAAAATATTAAAATTACGGAGCAAATAAATTTTACCGCCAGAACATTTATTTAATTTTTTCTTATGCTTAGAGCTCTGAAAGTGGTTTTAGAGTGCTGATTGAAGGCGCGGAAAACAGTAAATTGGAAAAAATGGATCTTTGGAGTGGAAAAAGACTACGTTCAAAATACCTATTAAATTGTGTAATGTGTTGTAAATATACAGTAGTTCCTAGTAAAGCGTATAATGACAATGTAAATCTACAGTAATTTTTATCATATACTATTGAACATCATCCCCATTAACCTCTTCTACATCAACTAGATCTTCAATCGACTTTTGAATGTTCTCTAAATTCTCTTCTTTCCTAGAGATTTTCTGGTGTTTTAACCTGTTTCTCTTATCGTTCAATGCTTTAAAATATTCTGGAAACCCATTCGCAGCGTATTTGAGCTAAATCTTAGATAAAAAGACGAGGACCATATTCTTCACTTTTTCCAAGACGTTTTGTCCGTGTTTATTGCGCATATTCGCGCTATATACGGAAACGTACTTCGTGGAATTTTAAACTTCGTGGAATTTTTGCCTAAAAATACGTTTAAGGGTTAATTTTGGTAGCTGAGTTCAAAAAATATGTCAAAAACCAGTTTAACCACTAACGGTTTAATTTTCCTATTGGTACAATCACCACTGCTAATGATCCGACTTCTGTGCACTACGGTATGACTGGATTACGGTAGTCAATTTTCGTGATTTTGCATTTCCGACAAATTTTCTTCAAAGTACAGTTATTTCATCGTATTCAGCTCGAGACGAGTCTTTTGAGTATATATAACGCATAGTTATTATATGTATTATAAAAGTTACCGTAAAAAATGATTGCTACAGTAGGATGCCTACAATAATCCATTATAACTCATGCCATCCTGAAGGAAAACATGGCTTACATATACTCAAAAGACTCGTCTCAGCGAGCTGAATACGATGAAACACTTGTTCGTGCTGTAATGTCCATTTGTAAAAATTTTAAAAATTGAATTGGCGCCAAAATTAATTTTTTTGTTTTGCTTTGAATTTGCTGCCAAAACGCGTTCTTATTGCAAATTTGCACTTCGCTGACATAATTGACCATGGTGATACCATTTTTGGCACTTTTTTCTGGTACGTAGAAGAAAAATCGAAGTTTTTAATGTTTGAAGCCTGTTTTGGGCATTGGTGGCAACCGATTTTGGTTTTCGATTACACTTGACCCTAACAGGAGTTAGTCCTAAAGGGAAGTTGATATATTTGGATATTTTTCGCAGAAACGCGACTTTCGTCAATTTCGAACAAACGCTACTTTAGCCAATTTCGCACAAATGCGTCCAACCCTAATATTTATATAATAAAGGCAACGGTATACAATTTAGCATAAAGACTCCGATCAAAATTCGAGCAGCATAAAAAAGGATGAACAATTCCATATGTGGCCAGCAGATATTTCTAATTCAATTTCATCGTTAAACGAACTTCTAACACCGTCGTACATAGCTGTTCCTCCGCCACCGAATTCTTTCTTATCGGGTGCAGCTGTGAAAAAAATAATACCCAACATGATTGCTCTTTTGTCAACATTTTCGCCATACACTAGTCAACAGCCGCCATCATTAGAAGCAACCGTTGAAAATGGGGAAGCGCTCCACAGTATTATTTCAACCCCTCCTTCAACGATTGTGAAACGGCAGCGAGAGCAATATGCACCTTGTACTCCACCGAGCAGCACATCCATTCAACAGCATATAACAAATTCATTCACAGGCACAACAGCTTTGAATGCAATTAAACACTTTAATCGTATACATTCGCAAACCGTAACCATTCAAGACCTGACACCGGAGCAATTACAATATTTTCATAAAGACATTCGACGCCAGCAAGAAAAAACAACTAAATCATTAGCGACTTTTCGCATCACAGCATCGCAAACACAACCACGGCCCAAAAAATCATCTATCGAACAAACAGCATGCTCATTTATATCGAGTTTAAATCCCACGCTTCAACCATTTGAAGCTTCACCTACACCGTACCCTTCGCCGATTTTGCCACCGACCCAAAATCTAACAAAGTCAAACGTTATTAGCAAAACCGCCACAAACTATTTGAAGGCCATACCAGCTCCAATTTTTGAACCACATGTGAGGAAGGCCATAGAATCTGGTAAATAGCAATTCTTCAATTCAACGCATCATCAATTTGACCGTCTTCATGAGAGAAATGTTACATAAAAATAAACAAAATATTGTCCTGTTCACAGATTGCTTCTAGTTTTTCAAATTCTGGTTTCCGTGTATATTCTACTGGACCTAAAAATCAAATTGGCACATCATAAGCATAAGCTGCGCCCAAGCCTAAGCGTTTCAGCGCATAAAACTACGTTGGTAACGTTAGGTGAATCAATTTGGAGCGACTTACCTATTCGTTAAAAAAATACAAAATATTATTAAATTCGAATTCCCCGTGCCAGAATACCTTAAGAAATTATTTAAAAAATTTCGAGTCCGACAAGAACCGTAGTATTTTCAAAATAAATTTTGTACTACATATTTTGCTATGTTTTGCTTATTGCATTGCTAAGGAAAATAAGTTATATTTATTGTTTAAGAATTGATAAATTCTCTCAATGTTCAAAGAAATCATAGGAATTATATATGCTATTATAAAGATGTTATTAAAAGTTTTTATTTAACACACAAGTAATTTCATAATTGTATTTTGTTATAATGGTAGTATTTAATAACAATTACATATGGCGTAAAAATAAACCGAAAACTAGGTATAACTTATAGAAACTATGGAGGAATTATTCGTGTATTACTGACAGACTATGATGGAAACTTATAATTGAAAATATTATGGTACTCCTCCGCCTTAAAAACCCTCAAAACTTTGAATTTTAATAAATCATTATTAAGTGATATTCTGGATCATTTTTGAACGAAAATCGAACCCCCATTCCTTATCAGCAATCGATGTAGGAAGCTTAACTAGACAAACGTTTTGTTAATACGATGCAGACTGTCACATACACATTTTATAATTAGCAACATCTTGAATATAAGTTGTTAAATTTGGCCGAAAAAATCAGGATCGCTAAAAAAAATCGGAACTAAAAAAGTTCTCTTCGTCAATAACTTTTTTAACTGAGTCTATGTCATGAACTTTTTCATAACTTTTATCAATCACTGGAATTGCGATATCCATACCGTGGAAGATTTAAATTTAAAAATGGCTTTAAAAGAAATTTGACTACACACATGAACTTTTGGATTTACTTAATAAAATCAGTGTTACTTACTTAATCAAAGATTTACTTAATCAAAACATTGCTAATAGAGGATTAACAAAATAATAAATCGTGATATAACTGTAAAAATTTGAATATTAAATATTTAACGGTTCGGGTGGAACGTGTACAAATCGTGGTTTTAATTAGAAAATTAATTTTTCTTCTATAAGAAGTAAAAACTATTTTAAATTATACGACAAAAACTTCCTATTTTGTAAAGACAATCATTTTTATGAAAACTAAATATTTTCCAATAGGCTTAGCACTCGCCTGTTGGATTTGTGTTATCCGTCTCGTATGGCGGCGGGAGTTGAACCTGTCCCGGTTCAATGTCCCAAATCTGACGCGCATATTCAGCTATAGTGCGATCAGTGCTGAACTTCCCAGAAGAAGCGATATTGTGAACTACCATTTTCAACCACTTGTCCTGATCCTTGTATGTCTCCGAGACGATATCCTGCACACGAACATAATCCTCATAGTCTGCACACACATAAAATCTGAAAGATTTTCGATTTTTTTTCACTCACGAATAGAATTTAAAAAAACCTGTCGTGGTTTTTAAGCACGTTAGCCAAATCCTTGAGAAGATCCGGCTGGTCGGGCGTAAAGAATCCAGTCTCAATCTGATCGATGATTTGGGCCAACTCTTTATTCTTTTGAATAAAATCTTGCGAGTTATATCTAAAGGTTACATTTTGCAATAAATACAACCTAATAATAAATATGGTTTTTGCTAGTTTTAATGCGAAATTTTAAACGAAATTAATACTCCTAACTCAACTTACTCGAATCGAAGAACAAAAATTTTATAATTTTGGTGGTGTCATAAAACGCATCATCCAAAACAAATTTCACTAAAGGTTACCCTCGTTTTTGAAGAGATGTGACTTCATCTTCTTTCATTCCACAAATAAAGATATTTTCGTTGCCCATTTCCTCTGCCATTTCCACGTTCGCGCCATCCAGTGTCCCAATTGTCAGAGCGCCATTCAGCATGAACTTAACAACATTCACTAACATATTTAACACTGTTCTTATAATATACATGTAAAATAAAACTGTGAGATGCTGAGAAATAGTTTAAACTAGGCAAGCTTTTGTGCTGCCTCATAGATATACATATGTAAGGTCACATAATAAGAAGCATAGGTTAGGTAAAACAACCCCCGATCATCATTAGCATAGTCAAAGACAGAAAATACGTAAGTCTTTCGTTTAATCTAAGCTCGAGAAAACTAAAGGTTGCTACTCTTCCTAGTCAGCAAGCAAAATCGTATGTGGTTGGGTGGGTTGACGTTACTGGGGTCGAGCGATATTGATAAAGTGCGATTTTTTGAAGGTATTATTTACCTTCATATTTCCAGTACCAGAAGCTTCTGTTCCAGCAGTTGAAATTTGTTCAGATAAATCTGAACCAGGAATAATTTTTTCTGCCATCGAGACTCTGTAGTTTTCCAAATAAACAACCTAAATATGTAAATTATAGAACGAGGTTAGTGAATTAAGTGTAAATGGCATCCTCTTTTACTTTAAGCTTGTCGCCAACGATTGGATCGCTGTTGACGACGGCGCCCACGGAATTGATAAGCTTTATGATCTGCTTCGCCATGTGGTAACCAGGTGCTGCCTATTTATTCAAACATAATTTGTTGCAATATATTTTATAATATTACTCGTACAAGGGGGTCTGACCCCCCTTATTTCGTCGTTTAAAATTTTTGGCAAATTTCGTTTTTTTACGAAGTGATTTTTCTTTTATGAAGTTTTTTTATTTCGTTTTTTACGAAGTGATTTCGTTAAATTTTTATTTCGATTTTTTTACGAAGTGATTTTTTTAACTCCATTTAGTTTTTTACGAAGTAATTTTTCTTTTACGAAATTATTTTGTTAAGTTTTTATTTTGTTTTTTTCTGATGTACTCGGAAAAGTGTATTTTTTGAAGATTAAAAAATGGAAGTGATCTATCCAGAAAGAGAAAGAGCTCCTCGAAAGCGTTCTAAAAACATACTCAGTTTTGTCCCCCGACCAAAACTGGCCGAGTTATGACCGTTTGAAAAAAATCACTTCGTACCCTCCTGAAGCCGACCCCCCCCCCCTTGTCCATGTATGATATTAAGTAAAAGTAGTTTTAATCACAGTAATTTTGTTAAAAAATGGATAGAAGACTTACTTTTCCGCCGACCATGATGGTTCTAGGTACGACTTTCTTAGTGGGATCAGCTTTAATTCTGTTGTAAAGAGTTATAATATGGAGACAGTTGAGTAACTGGCGCTTGTACTCGTGTATTCGTTTCACCTAAAATTGGACAACCATAATCATTATTATTTTCTATCAATTTATTTAAACTAACATGAACGTCGTACATACTGGCTGGGTTGATTTCGATATTGAACTCTTCCTTTATAAATTGAGCCACACGCAGTTTATTATCCTTAAATATTAATCAATAAAAG
This sequence comes from Deladenus siricidicola, assembly GCA_009724625.1. Classification (NCBI taxonomy): domain Eukaryota; kingdom Metazoa; phylum Nematoda; class Chromadorea; order Rhabditida; family Sphaerulariidae; genus Deladenus; species Deladenus siricidicola. The sequence goes on from SAUE01000478.1 coordinate 49,599, forward strand.
GATAAATAAATTTTCGCGTTATCGCTTATTATCTGATTTAAAGCAGATATTATAAGCAGGGAACGTCAAATGGTCTTAAATCGCGATTTTCGAATTTTAAGACCATTTTAAGACATTTTTGGCAGTGTTTCCAAATGAAGTAAGTTTTCACCATGAAATCGTAAGTGAAGCGCACTTCACTTTATTTAGAAAAGTGAATTGGCAAAGTGAAGTACTTCACTTTATTTAGAAAGGTGAATTGGCAAAGTGAAGACTTCAACTTCTACTTGAAAAATGAAAAGCAAAGTTAAAGTGAAACTTAAATTCGTTTTGAAATGCCGCGGAAAATTTCATGACTCTAAATTTGTTTTGTGCTTGTAATTTGTTTTTCTTGCTTGAAAAAATCTTGATATAATTTATTTCGAGTTATAATTTTCCGGGCATTTTCAAAACGAATTTAAGTTTCACTTCAACTTTGCTTTTCATTTTTTCAAGTTGAAGTTGAAGTCTTCACTTTGCCAAAAAAAAAGTGAAGTACTTCATATTGCCAATTCACTTTTCTAAATAAAGTGAAGTGCGCTTCATGTTCGAAAATGAATTTTTTCTGGAAACACTGATTTTTGGTCTTAAAATTGGTTAAAAAATTCAAATTTTAAGCACTGCTTAATTTGAATTTTTAAGAAGAAATGCTTTTTTCAAGGCGCGAAATTCGAAATCGCATTCGAATGGTCCATTTTTGAGTCAAACGTAATTCAAATTGTAATTCTTTCCTTTATCATAAATATCATCTTTGTAAAATTCTTCGTAGCGTGTGCCCGTGGTGTAGTGGCAGTGCTCCGTGTCCAAAATTATCACTACTGTTTTTGCTGTTTTGGGGTCAGCCTAGTTTACCCCCCCCCCAGAATTCCGAAACTTTTTTTACTTTTTTCTAGACCAGTTTTCCGCCCTGATTACGAATATGATATTGGTTTTGCCAGGAAATCCCAAAAAGGTTGGTTTTTGGACCTCCGAAGTTCAGAAATCCATAAAAAAGCGGGGGGACCAAGGTACAATTTTCGATTTTATTCGAGAAAATTTTTTTCATGCAAATCGCTTCAAAATCCCGTCATATCATCGACTTTATAGCGTAACCCGGCAATTTTCCCGTTTTTATTGCATTATTACTTTTCCTGCATAACCCTCCTTTAATTATTGGGGGAAAGGGGACCTTAAATAGATAGGGAACGGGGCATCAAGGTTCAATTCGAGAGGCTTTCTTGTTTCAAATAATTCACGATGATGTAACCTAA
>SAUE01000479.1:16589-34147 GCA_009724625.1 Deladenus siricidicola
AAAAAAAATGATTCACGACTTTTTTTGAATCATTTGACTCATTTGAATCAGAGTCGAATGAGTCAAATGACTCATTGATTCAAATGACTCATGATTCATCCGTGATTCAAGTCACAGCCCTGCTTACCAAGTTTTAATCAAAAATGTTGAAATTAGCCTACTTCAAAGGATTATTTAATTTAAAAGATTCAATTCATTTGAATCTTTCAAGATGATTTATGATTGATTCAAGTCACCACCCTAGATGAAAGTTACAATCTACCGCAAAAACAGTCAGAAAATTTGGTAAAAGTATCAGTTTTCTTAATTAAAAAAAGCCTACAATAAAAAATTTTGGTTCTTGTTTTTGACTCGGAGACTTCAACACGTGTTTGGGGGGTCGCTATACCCCGCCCACCCCCAGTGAAAATGTCGAACTGCACAAAAACAGTAACAAAACATTATTAAATTCGAATTCCCTGTGCCAGAAAACCTAAAAACAATCATGAAAAAAAATATTGGGGTCCGATAATACGTAAGCCCCAAAATTTTACATACTTTTGCGGTACTCAGTTGAACATACGCACGTCGAACCTCCGATTTTCCCGAACAAGGATCGCCGACGAAGGCGATTCGGAAGTGGCTGACGCCCGGAGAGCCTAAATCCTCGCCCACTTTCATTGTTCGCTGCTCACACAAAAACCACTACACAACAAACGTCCACCACGCTACAATGAATTTTGCCCACCTTTGTTGGCCGCGTTCACCACCACATCGAAGCCGGGATCGCTGTGCCACGCCATTCGTGCAACTTTGCGCCACAAAAATTGGAGGATTTTCTAGCAGAAAATTAAATTCCAGTGGCAAAGAAGCTCACAATTGCGCTAACTATACGCTCATTTGGCGCAAAGCATTCCAGTCTCAAATTCGCGAAACAAATTCTTCGAAAATTCAATTTCGGATAACTCTCATTTGGCAAGTTATTGTACATATTATAGGCGTAGTACTATCGTCGATCCCGCTTTCATTTTCATCGATAAAAACTCCTGCAGTGCCGCATAAGCTCAGGAGCCTACATACCACACGTTGGCAAAATTTTCCGCTTCCATTTTCCAGTTTTTCTGCGAATTTTCCATTTTCTGGAAAATTTATCAGAAAATAATGCATATTCAGTACAAAAATTTAAATAGACATTTTTCGGAAAAATTTTTGCTTAGGGGAAGTTTGAAGTACAAAAAAGGAATTTTTCGATTTTTTTTTGCAAAATTTTTTCGTTTTTTGGGGAAAAATTACACGTTTTCGGAAAATTAAGATTCTTTACATTTTCCCTTACGTAATTTTGAACATTTATTTTCACGCCACCTCTGGCTGCACATTTATCAGATAACTTTCAGCCAGTAAAAAGCAAAATCTTCGAGGTTTTTACGGTTAAAAATGTTTAAGCCTGTTTTGTCTACAAGAAGTGCTAAAACAAAATCAATTTTTATGTCCTCCGACGGCCAATCTTTTCTTACAAAAAATAAACAAAAAACCATATGAAAGGAGTAACTAATATAAGTCGACAAAAATTAATTGAAATACGAATTTGAGATTTTGAAATAAAAAGTGGAGCTTAACCAGAAAATAATCGAAAAATACATAGAGAAAGACCACTTAAATAAAAAAATAAAATTAGAGGCAGTTGGGGTTAGAGAGAAATATAATGAATGAATAGGCGTAAAAAAGCTTAGAAAGAGCGCGACGTAATATCACAAACAAATTAAGAAATATTGCAAGCATATGATGCCGTTGAAAAATTGAGCCAACGCAACAATTCTTTAAAAAGGGCAGGTCGGCGGCACAGACTTCATAAATTTCAACAAAAGCACAAATATTCAATTTAGCTTTTAGCACCAGTGTTTCCAAAATAAATAATTTAACATGAGCTAAAGTTAAATTAATTTTGGACGAAAATACACTTGATCCAAAATGTAAAAAAGTGGGATTAGCCTAATATCTGCAAATGACAAGAAAAGAAAACAAAAACACAACGACATTCCTATTATGACGTGATTTTTCCACCATTTCCTACGCGAATTTCTCCTCGTTGGTCGGTGGGGAGTTGAAGGGCAAACGCGCCGGCATCTCGATGAGCGTCGAGACCTCGAAATTCTTCTCGGTGGCATACTTTCGGTACATGGAGTTGTTCGTGGCGGGTCGCTTGGCCGCCTCGTGCATTTGGGCGAGCAGCCGCAGCGGGCCGGCCATCTCCTCGCGATCGATTTTCGTCTTCTCCACCAACGCCGCCGACCAGCACTCCTCATCGAGCGCGTCGTACTCGGCGTCGGTGAGCAGCGAGCCCAGCGTGTCGTCATACTGTAGCCGACCGTCTTTGTTTTGCTCTGAATGTGTTTTCGGTTTTTTCATACCCCAGAACATAAAATTTTTACTCAAAGGTTTTAGATTTTTAACCAAAAAACAACAATAAAATTAAAGCTTTAAAGAAGTTGAAAGATCAACTTTTCTTTCTGGTAGTAAGCAATAAAAATAAAATACATAACATGATAATAATATATATATTTCAAAATTATTTTTGACTCCGAAAACATTTTTTTTCAAAAAATAAATCGAAAAAATCTTTTATAATTAAAATTACTTTCGAGTTCTGCGATTTTGTCGTACTCAATGGCATCCACTCGCACCGCATAATTCGCCAATACGAATGCGGCGGCGGCGACTCGACTCGGCAAATACTGAACACATTCATAACACAAGGAAGAAAGCTCAAGTAAGTACCTGAAAGCGTATAAATTGAAAAAACTACTTCAATCTAAAAAATTTCAAACTACTACACACGAATATTAACCTTTTATTCGGGAAAACAAAATTTCATTTCATTATCATCCAAAAACATACCATAGCAGCGTCATTGTCGCTTTGGGACGCGGCTCAAACAACAAATAATAATGCGCAAAAGTGTCAACGTACGGAACGTGAATATCATAGTTTATGAGACGTAGCACAATTCGCTCCATTCGTCGAATCTATAACGCATATTTCTATTCAATTTTGTCATCTTTTGTTAGTTTTTTTACTAGTTGGAGTCGGCGACAGGCCAGGGGGTAGCTAACCCCATCGAAATTTCTAATGAAATGCAGAAATTTCTAATTTTTTTAAACTTTCTAATGCCAAAATAAAGAGCTCATCGAAAGCGTTTCAAAAACACCATTAACGATGACCCTAGATTTTTGTAAACAAAAAATATTATGGACGTCACCCCTTGTTTGGAAAATTTTCTGGACCCATCACTGGTTGAAGTACCAAAAATATAAAAACCAAAAATATTTTGCACGATTTTTGTTCGATAATATCGGTTTATTTGCTCAAAAAACCTGATTGTGGCTGCACTCTGACGCCGTCAAGTCGACGAGGGCGTCCAATCGTAAAGTCTGATTTACGTCCTCCATTTTCCTAAATTTGAATAAAACACATACAATAAATTTTTGTTTATTTATTTAAATAAAAAAATTTTACATTAAGGCCCAAATGATCATAAGATCGGGACACTTACAAATGCCTTTGACTACAATATAATTAAACTACAATATAATAAAATATGACTACAATATAATAATAAATGTCCGATCGACCAAAATCCCAAAAACAAAACAAAAATAAACTTTCAAAATACCCTAAAACGGAGTTTATCCATTTTGAAACTTGTCAAAAAAAGAGGAAAATATAACAAACACGGTCTAGACGCTATTTATTTTGGTATCACTCACGATGCGATAAAGAGTGCGGCCGATCCGAGCAATTGAAGTTTGTTTGGCGGACACTCCACGACCGACAGCGACCTATCAACGATGGAAACGGCGAGGAAAAATGTGAACGGCGATAGTTCATAGGAGAGAACTACGTCCACAAACCAGTTGATGAGACCTTCGCGCATTGCCGCACTGAGACTCGCTTGCTTGCGCAGATAGTCGCGCGGTCGACGCTCCTCCGTCTGCTCACGCCAACACAAGTAGCTGTAGACGTCGTCTTGGTAGTCGGCGTAGAGCTCATTCGTCTCCGAGAAATTTATCCTCGAAAAGCTGGTGAAATGGCTGTAGAAAGAGGACGAAGGGCCCGCCTCCGCCGAATCGCCAGAGCCATTGTGCTCATTTGTTTGGTACGGCGTTTGCATTATCATACTCTTCGAGTCGGACGCCGTGACGAAGCCGCTTGTATCGGCAGCCGACTCATCGCTTTCCACGCATTTTTCCGCATTCGCCGGCCTTCCCGATCGCTCTTCGGGTATTGTGCGTAGTCGTCTGCACGCTTCCCTAGATACCATTTTTTCTGGATGTGGCGGTTCTGTAAAGCATTCAATACTAGATGATAAAGAAATATCAGAAGAATGTGTGAGAATAGCCATTTCGCCGGTTAGTGTCGTGGATGACGAGGAGGGGCAATCGGGACGTTTGTTTTCATCGTTAGAAGAACAATTTTTGGACTCACCGTCACAAAATACGTCAAATTTTTCTGCTCTTTTACAACAAATAGATTTAGTTGAAAGTGAATTATCGCTTTTTGAGCGGGTAAGATGGTTTGGGGCGAGAATATTGATGCCGGCGGGCTTTCCCAACGGCTTTTCACCGACTTTACTTGCAAGTTCATAGTCGATGTTTGAGGAGCGTACTCTCTGAAAATCAATTTTTAACGTTTTGAATTAGATATCAAACGCGGTGTATAAGAATACTTACAAGTGGGGCATGTAATCTGCCGTCCTTTATGACCAGTTTTGTACCACGCATAGCTTTTCCCGAAGCAATACTCGAAATATTCTCCGAGTTTTCGTCAATATTATTACTACTTTTGCTTTTAACTATGAACTGCCCATACTTCGAGACGCCTCTCATCTAAAAAAGCAAGTTTTTTATATAACGTGACATAAACAACAATCAAAAACATAAAGACTGAATATTCAATATAAAAAATAGTATAAGCTAAAAATGTATTGAATTGCAACAAACGAATAACATTTGCAACGTCAGTTTTGTACACTTCCATTCATTCATTACTTATGCAATAAAACGGACACTACAAGTCAAATGCAAAAAAATCGGGGAAAAAACTCCCAAAAAATAAACAAAAGCACCAACAAACAAAGAAGGAGAAGAAGGAGGAGGAAAAGAAGCGAGAAGACGCGCCGAGACGGAGAATGGCACACAATCCCGCCCTCGCAAATCGCTTGAACAAGTCCCGCCGTAATTCAAATGAGAATTTTTGCGCGTCTCAAAATTGCTGCCCGATTTTGTTTTGGCATTTCGCTCTCTTTTGGAAGAGAATACTAATCTTTCTTTCAGCTCTGTAATTTTGTGAAAAGACCTTTCTTTCCTCTTCCAACGTCTCTGAAAAATATCTCTGAATTAAAGGTGAAAAACTTTGCACACAGTTTCTTTTAGTGAAAAATTATACTTTTTACTAGCTTAATGAAATGGTTGCCTTTTTAATGGTCAAATGGTTATTTTTTTAACTTTCATAGATAAAAGTTGAATTGCGGTTTGACCATTTTTGTTCACAGGTTTACTTTTCGATGTTGGCAAGATTCGCCGCATTTATACCAAATTTATTATTTCGGAAACGAGAAGTTTTTCTTCAAAGTTTTATACCTGTTTCTTTCTTTTTGATTTTTTAATTATTCGCATTTTTTTCTTTATAAAATGTGTGCATTGTTACTTAGTTTAGAGCATTTATCTGTATATTTTTGTTTAGAACTTTTTGGCCGGAGTAGATTTATTATGCTAAAGAACATCGGCGTCTGTTGTCAGTTGGCGAGGTTGTCGGCAATTTCTCAGAGTGAGTATTTTTAGTTTCAAGTTTTTCGCCACTAAAAATGTAAAATTTGGGACTGCGATGAATTTTGGCAGATTCCTCAGCTATGTGGCTATAAAATGAGCTATACATAGCATTAGAAATGCCCTCTGCGAAATTAATGCCAAAAATTGATCTTAAATTTAAAACCAACTTTTGTCTTATATAAGAACAAATGACTTTTCCTGAAAATAGCTTTATAAAATCAGGCTTGCTCGCGCCCCTTCCCTATAGTATTTTTTTCGATTGTTTTTAATTGTGTTAAAAATGGATTTTTTGGTATAATTAACTACTTCCAAAAAATTTCGTTTTTTCTGCATTTAAAATCTTTCTAAAAATGAAATTTTTTGGATTTATGGATGATTCGGACACGTATGATTTCTTCGACATTTGTAGATTTTTTTTGTTTATATATAAGATTTTAAAAATTCTTGCACTTGTGCCTCAGATTTTTTTATTTTTATACTTTAGATCTTTCTTAAAAGATATTTTTATATTTTTCAATTCATACATGGAAACAAATTTTCTTGATATTAACGTTTTGCCTTTTCTAGAAAGATGTGTGCGGGCATGTTGGGAAAAGGGTTTTGCGAAGGATCTCTACCACAGGCGAATGCTACTTGGCGCAGATCCTTTAGTGAGCAGATCAGCACATCCAAACTGGTATGTTTCTTATAATGATTTTTAAAGATATTTATGCTCTATTGCAGAAAAAAATTATTTTTTTTTCATCTTTGTCATTTTCAATTTTTTTGTGGTTTTGTTTTATTGCAATTTTTTATCTTTGTGTTTGCATATATTTGCCACATTTTGCTGTTTTTTTGTAATAAAAGCAGGGTCGGTTTTTAGTGTTTTCTCTTGTTTTCAAGTAACTTTTTGGTTTTGAAAATAACCTTGAATCAAATTTGTGTTTTGAATTGCTCTTCTCACATCTTAACCGACCCTGTTTTCAGGCATTGCTGTTCCTTTGTACGCTATCATCATTGTAATGTCGGCAAAAATGCCCGTCTTATGGAATGGCCAGTCATCGAAAGCCAGGTGGACACCGGCTCTTCTGACTTTAAGAAAAACCATTCCGAAATGCGCCAGGTGGTCGGCGATTTGCGGACGACTGTCTCGAACATTATTTACGGTAGCGATCCAACAGCGCTCGAGCGCCACAAGAAGCGCGGAAAGTTGCCGGCGCGTGAGCGGATTGATGCGCTCGTTGATGCGGGCTCAGGTTTTCTCGAGTTTTCACAATTGGCCGGACACAAACTGTACGGAAAGGACGAGGTGCCGGCTGGCGGAATTGTTTCTGGAATTGGCTCAATCTGCGGTCGACAATGCTTAATATTGGCGAACGACGCGACGGTGAAAGGCGGCACCTACTATCCGATTACCGTCAAAAAGCACTTGCGTGCGCAAGAGATTGCGCGTGAAAATCGTCTTCCATGCGTTTATTTAGTGGACTCGGGTGGCGCATTTTTGCCACGTCAGGCGGACATTTTTGCGGATAAGGAGCATTTTGGACGAATATTTTTTAACCAGGCACAAATGTCGGCTGCCGGTATTCCACAAATTGCCGTGGTGATGGGCTCGTGCACGGCTGGTGGCGCGTACGTTCCCGCTATGGCCGATCAGGCGGTTATTGTGCGAAATACGGGCACGGTGTTTCTCGGTGGTCCCCCATTGGTGAAGGCGGCAACAGGCGAGGAGGTTCGTCTAAAATTTTTGTTTTTAATATATTTATTTTTTGATTAAAAATGGAATTTAAATATTTAAATAAAATCTTGGTGTTTGTTTAAATTAATATGATATTTTTAGATAAGCGCTGAAAGCCTTGGGGGAGCTGAACTTCATTGTTCTGAGTCTGGGGTAACCGACTACTTTGCCGTTAACGATAACCACGCCATTGTTCAAACTCGGGCGATTATCGCCGGTCTTGGTGAGGAATTCGGCGGTACAGCAAATTTTAATGCTCCCGATCCACTTTATTCGGCTGATGAAATATACGGAATTGTTGGCGCTAATCTAAAAAAGACGTACGATGCGCGCGAGGTTATTGCACGAATTGTGGATGGTTCACGTTTTGATGAGTTCAAGAAGAAGTATGGTGAGACGCTCGTCACCGGCTTTGCGCAGATTTACGGTCAGAACGTGGGCATTCTCGGCAACAACGGCATTCTCTTCAGCGAGTCGGCGATGAAGGGCGCTCATTTCATTCAACTTTGCGCTCAGCGAAAAACCCCGCTACTCTTTCTTCAGAATATTACCGGCTTTATGGTGGGTAGAGATGCGGAGGCGGGCGGAATAGCGAAACATGGCGCAAAAATGGTGCACGCGGTTGCGTGCGCGCAGGTACCCAAAATTACCGTGTTGATTGGAGGATCTTACGGTGCCGGAAACTATGGTATGTGCGGTCGGGCGTATTCACCACGATTTTTGTTTATGTGGCCGAACGCGAGGATTTCGGTGATGGGTGGCGAGCAGGCGGCTAACGTTTTGGCGCAAGTTCAGCGCGACCAGCGAGCACGCCAGGGTGGGTCTTTAAGCGCCGAGGAGGAGAACACGATAAAGGAGCCAATTTTGGAGCGTTTTGAAGCTGAGGGCCATCCATACTTTGCGTCAGCTCGCCTTTGGGATGACGGCGTTATTGATCCGAAGGATACGCGAAGAGTTGTAGGTTTGGCATTGAGCGCCGCGCTGAACGCGCCGATTCCAGAGCCCAAATTCGGAGTATTTAGAATGTGAATTGGAAGAAGAATTTGTAATTTTATTTAAAAAAAAGTTCTGATAAAAACCAGGAAGTCTTATAAAAATATTAGAGTAGTTAAACGTAAAGATTTTTTAAATAATAGTTTTTTCAACTTTAATAAAATGAGTGAAAAATTATTTATCGTAAAATCAGTTTTTGTTGTATTTCTAGCGATATGTATCTTTTGCCATGTTTTTTTATAATATACATGAAATGTAATTTCCTAGATATTGAGTATTTTTGATATCTGAATTAAAGATTTTTAGTATTAGCTCCTGGCTTCTTATTGTTTGATTGAAACGCCTTGTAATTCTTGTGATATATGTACGATGTATATGGGTATATAAAAAATTTCAAGCACCATAAACCTTTATCGATTTGCATACAAAAAGTAGTGGAGAATGGAAGAATAAACAGAATGTTAATTTTGTGAATTTAGGCACTATCCATCAGAAATATCCGCACTTTCGCATCGCATTGGCGAGCCGCATTTAAATGCAGAATTGGTCGTCCGCGCTCTTACGAATGCGTCCTTCTTTGAGCGAAATGACGTAGCTAGTGGCGCGACGGGCGCACAACCCAGCGGCGACGGTGTGGAACTTGGCCCTAGCGAGACGAACGAGGAATTTGTCGCGCAAGGTAAAACGATTATTGTGAAAAATTAATTTTTCTATTTTCAATAGCAGTTTTTACAATTAATTAAAAAATTTGGCTTACTCTGAATTTTAGGACGAGTACTTCTTGCACGAATTTCGCTGTCGTTTGTGCGCCGTCATTGGCCGAAAGCGCCTGAGGAATTTGTCTGTTCGGTGGTGGCCGACTTGCTCTCGGACGAGGCGTTGGTGGAGTTGGCCAATTCTCTCAGTCTTAATCACCTCGTCCGCACCAAGGAGTTTCCGCCCGACATGGATACGCTGATAAATTCCGTTTACGCGTTGGCGGGCTCATTGGAGCCGACGAAGGCTCAGAATTTTGTGATTCGTTTTATTCTGCCACGATTGGTGGACATTGAGTTGGAGGACGTTCTACCTTTCCGCTATCCACTCCCAATTCTCCGGGAATATTTGAAAAAGTGGGAAAATTGTGAGGATGTCGAGCCGAGGGAATTGTTTACCGGAGGCGTGGATACGGCTATTTCACTTCACGTGGTCGGAATCTACGCCAATAAGCAACTAATCGGAGAATGTAATATTTTTCAGTATGTGGACTAGAACTTTTTAGTGAATTGAAAAAAAAATTTAGCGCCAGGCGAAAAACTTTGCATTGCCTTGGATTTGGCCGCTCAGGATGCATTATTAAAATTGTGGAATATTTCCAATAGGAGTCAGGTGTTCCCATTCAACGCCCTCGAAAATTATCAGGCCACACTCGGCGAATTCGACAAACAAAATCACAGCATGCGGGACGTCTGTGGAGAAAAGTAAGACGTTTGAAAGTTTCCAGATCAAATAAAAATGTATCAATTTTTAAATTAAAAATTTAATATATTTTGATTAATTAAAAATAAATAATTTTATTAAATATTTTTATTTATTTGTGCTTTAGTAAAAATGATAATTTTTTCTTAATTCTAGCATCGATTTGAGCCTTCTGACGACCGACGAGCTGAAACAGGAGCCCTACGACATGAAAGAAACGGCGGAATATTACAAGGAGCACGTCTATCCGGAGGTGGGATATCCGCACCGTAAGCGTCTTCATCACCAGTTCTCGCGCGGCACGATAGCCAAAAATACCAACAAAAATTTGGTGAGACCGCTGCCACACAACATTTGAGCGCCGTCATTTTCATGACGTCTCTTCTGCTGCAAGAGAGGGTGTTCGTTTGGAGGAGAGTGAGATAAAGGACTTTGCAAGATATAGGTAAATTTGTTATTGCTTTTTTTGTTTTTTCTTTCATTTTGATTGTTGTTGAAAAGTGGTAAATGTACTTAAAATTCGCTTAAAAGACATTAATTGGTGAAATTTTTCGTTCTCCAAAAATATCTACGTATTCTAATTTTTGTGTTGATAAATATTCAAATAATCCCACCGATTTTTTCAGTCTCAAAAATTTACTGCTTTAAAATTGTTATACACCTCTTTTTCTAGAATTATTGCTGGAAAAATGTACTATATAATGTCAGGTTATAAAATTGAAATTTATATTAAAAAATCGCCAATTCATTCGAATCTGCAGGCAAATACTGTTGAGAGATTTATTTGAGATTATTATTATTATTAATGGAAAACATTCCAAGAACCATTTTTGGAATTGGAAGAAGTGGTGCAATAATCATTGATGACAAGCCCAAAGTGAAAATTAAAATCTATATATTTCTTTTAAGGAGGAGAAGAGCTAATGCTAAGTTTTACGTAAATTACACAATTTTACAAATTATTTTTTGGAAGGAATTGAATGAATGGATGGTTGAATAAAATACTACATGTGATTTAGACGAGGAAGCAAACTTTAAAAAGCTTAATTTAGAATAATCACAACAATAAAAAAATGACCTGAAACAATACATATGTGTGTGTGTTCGTCCCCCACACGGATAGTCAAAATTTTGGGCGACGTGAGTAATTGTAAATGATCGCTTATATCACTTCATTTTACCAAAATTTGAGTTTTTTTCAATAAAATAATTAAAAAAGGTATTCTCGCGTGTTCTGTGGTGGTTAGGGGAGGGAGAGGGAAGAACTGGCGACATTCAACGTCTGCGCCTTCGCCCCATCGCCGAGAGTCGGTCCAAGTCCATGCCGATAAGGCCGTTGATGAGCTCGGCGTTTGAGCGCTTGCCGAAAAGTCTGAAGTGGTTGGCGTCCATTTGGTGGAGTTCCTCCGCGTTTCTCGCTCCTCCGCCGTCGAATCCTACATATTCCGTGGAGGCGGAACGCTTGCCCATGGCGTTTAGTCTGCCCAAGTCCATGCCAATGAGACCGTTGATCAATTCGGCGTTACTTCTCTTATCGAAAACGGGTGACTAAATAAAAAAAATTCATTCATGGACATTAAGTAAATCTTGGAAAAAAATTTTTTGGAATTTTTAACATTCGATCCCAGAGACGTAGCCAGAAAAACGTTTCGGAGGGGGGATTTTCTATTACTTGGAAAAAGTGAAAAATTGTACTTAATGTTTTCATTTCGGGAGGGGGGCCATGGCCCCACCTGCCCCCTGGTTACACCCCTGTTCGATCCTTAAAATGCGTTTATATTTTTAGTCAAATTTGAATTTAAAAAAATTGATGTCGTTTTACGTCACAAATTTCTTTCAGACCTTTTAATTTTCAGTCAAAAATTTCGAAATTTCATCTGTGTGTGTGGGGAGGGGATTTTTGCATGTGGGAACTTTTTGCACTTTTCGATTGCCATCGGCAATATTCGCGTAGAAAGTTAACTTGTGACTTCGGCGTCATCGAATGTGATGACATTTAATAAAAGTTCATCATTTGCATATTTTAGAGATTTATTTTTTAAAAATTCTCGCAAAAATCGACTTCAACTGAAAAAAACGAATTTTTTTTCTCCGTTAAACATCAATTAAAGATTTTAAACCAGAAAACACTTGCACAAAATATTAGGTTGTTCGAAAAGTTTTTGCGCGTTTTTTATTGTTTTTTTCTGGAGAAACCCGCCATGGTAAAGAGATGATTCCAAAGGGAACTTTTGAAAAACTTATGTAATTTTTAGGGGATTTCAAATATTGATGTTTGGGGATATGATATCATTGAAAATACGGTAGATTACTGTACTTTTCTAACTTGAATTTGTTGTCAAGGTTAAGAATACGTTGATTTACCAATGATATCATATCCTCAAACGTCAAAATTCGAACTCTCCGATAAAATTACATACATAACGCGGTTTGAATATGGCGAAAAAAATTTTTTTAAATACACGAACTTTCCGAACAAAAAATATTTCACGCAAAGTAAGATAACGCATTCTCCATTCATACTTACTTTTACCATCAATATAAAAACGGCAAAAAACACAAATGTAGCCCCGAGTACGGAGGATGGGCTTCCTCTAAAATAATGTTATAAAGGCAAAAAAAGTTGTGATCCCCAGACATTTTTTTTCAATATAAACCTAATTTTCCAGGTAAAATGGAAATTTTGGAAATCCAAAAAATAAACAAAAATTGTCTTACGTACGTAAAAAACTTTTAGGGGCGCGAAACTTTGCAAAGCCAGTAATTTCAGCATACCAAAAAAGTGCAAAATTTAGATTTTTTACATTTTGCTCATCGCTGCTTACAGTATAATAAGGGAAAAACGTGGGGGCGGTGCTTTTTTAGGGAGGAAGGTTGTACTAACATTTTGGGACACCCCTTTAACACAGAGTGCTAAAGTTGGTTATTTTACAGTATATCACAAAATTTCATCTCTATGTACATAAAAGTGCATAATTTAAGTCTTTTTGGGGCATACTGTAGATGAATGGCACACATTTCTGAAGCTTACATTTTGTTCATCGCCGATTTCTGCGCTTGCTGACCCCCTGCTCAGCAAATATTTTGCTTCGGAATTGACGATGTAGAATGCGGTGAACACAAACAAAACCACAACCATGTGCGAATGTAACAGAGAGTAAATTGAGTCGAATTTTATTACCGCTTTCTTATTATTGCTCGTCCTCGATATTCGCTCGAATTTCGAGGGAAATGTTTGTTGAAATTTAAATACGGTCGGAAAATTATGCATAGCAATTTTTGTTGCTTGAGAATTTGCGGAATTCTCAATTTGAATGTTACCTAAATATTTAATTTTATGAATTCTAAAAAAATGTGCAATCTCAATTTTGCATGAAATACATCTTTGCATGAAATCATTGAATTTCGCAAGCCTGACTCTTCCTAATTCCTTCTCTAGAAAATCCTCCCCACAATTGTGATTGTATTAAAAAATAACAAAAAAAATTCCTGAGGTGAGGAAACAGCCGTTTTCAGTCAATGTTTACTGGAAACTGACAGTAATTGTATGGGGTGAAGATAAAAACGGATTATTGAAAGACCTTTACGTCTTTCCGAAAAAACGTAGAGGGTGGAGTTGAATTAATGAGCCAAAATCATATCCCAGGAATGAACACAAAGTAGTAGATGAAAAAAAATGTCCTCAAATTTTTTACACCAAAAATTCCACATCGAAAGCCATTTTTAGCAGAGTATTCTAAAGCCCATGACTTTTCCATTTGAATTTCAAACGAGAATTACTTTATTTGTTTTCGTGAGAAAGTCAAGGAGGCAAATAAATTAATGCCAAAACAAATGTCGCCAAAAAAGGATGCTCCTCCTTATTTTTTTCATCCTAGCTTAGGCTTAATTTTCCTGAAAAATCTGGTAGAAAATATTTCAGACGTATCTCAATTACCAGAAAAATTTGCTTTAAACAATTCGATGATTTCCAAATTTACATTTTGCCTCTTCCTAATAAATGTTAAACCGAAAATGCGCATAAAAATTAATTCAGAACGCCGTGTTTTAATTTATATTTCAAAAAAGCGTGTGCATTTTTAAAATTTCGCGTTTGTTTTTGTATATTTCAATGTGCAAAAGCAAATCTCATGCTGAAAGGGTACCTCCAACTTTTTCGTTTAGTTGAATAAAGCGGTCTGGAAATGTATGCAGCTCATTTCTCCACAATCGCTTTTGTCTTCCGACTTGAGGTGCGAAAAATTGGCCCGTTTAGGCTAAAAAATAAAAAAGGGATTCTAAAAAATTATTGACAATTAAAGAACGCTACCAACGAGACATCTTCAATTATGACAAAACAAAGCACTCAAAAATGTGAAACATGCTTTATTTACAGACACGTGTAAAGCGCTAAGAACTAGTTAAAACAATACCAATATATTTATACCAGCAGCAATACTTCTTGAACGTTGTTTAGTCACTGAAATTGTAGTTCATACATAGTATTATTCCACCAAAAAATGTATACCAAATTTTGTTCAAATTTTCTAATTTAAATAGCACTTTTTAAAACAATCAAACCTGAAAAATTAGGACTAAACCACGTTAACATGAAATCAAATACACACAAATGCATTAAACGCAAAATCAATTTATCACGAAATATACAAATACCGCGAATTGGAAGGAGGTAATCAAGATACACCCTCTCAACGACGGGGAGGGAATTCGAAAAAATATTGGAGCGAAATGGCGACACTTTTGACTTGAACAATCTTCCCTGAATACATGCACCATGTCATTTCACGCTTTTGGACATATCTTTAAGCGTTTAGTAATTTTTTGTCCATCTTTTTTTAAGTAAGAGAGCTTGCATCCTCCTCCTCCGTACGACCCAGTTGTAAATCCTCATTGGAAAGTGACTGTTCGTCGCTGACCTCCACTCTAGAGGGAGCTTTGGTGGGTTCCCAATCGTAAGGATCCTCCTTCTTGATGCCTTCCTCATTGCAAATCGAAAACGAAATGATGACAATTAATTTTTGAACGAATAAATTAAGCAAATCGTAACATACAAAATAATATTCAACTTTAGAGACGGTTAATTAAATAAAAAAAACGAAAAGAAAAACTCAAAATTCTTCTGAACTTTGTAAAATAGACTTACCTCTTTTAGAATGGAGTAGAAGAATGCATAATCCGGGTCCTCCGCAAAAACCATCGAATCAATCTTATTCATGATTTGTTCAAATTGCGCTGGACAATTCACCAAAAATTCCTGACGCCCGGACGTACGAGCCGTGATTTTTGATGTCTGTACAACTTCACGAACTATAAAAAAAATTGTTCAACTTTATTCACTTCCCCCCCCCCCACATTAACTACGAAAAACCTTTTTCGGATTGCCATGGAAGTCGTCCCGTGGTTGCTTCGATTAGCATGTAAAACCAACTCTCCAAGTCATCTTTACGTCCCAAATCCATTCTCAGATGACACTGCAGAGATCCGTATCTGGAAGTGCCTCTCCAACCAATTTCCCCACGGGACGGAATTATGTTTTCATTCTAAACACCAATGAAAAAGCAATATTTGGATTTCAATTGGAAATGCAAAATTTTTGATGAGAATTTTTGGCGAATTGCCCATTGCTCACAAAATATCCAAAATTTTATTAGTAATGCGCTAATTCACTTTACCTGATCAATGTAGCGTCGGCATAACCCGAAATCGACCATGTAAATGCGTCTTTGCGTGCCTCGTTGGGCGAGGCCAACGACAAAATTCGACGGTTTTATATCCCTGCATATGTATCGGCATTTGCTGTGAAGTTCCTCAATCGCCTAAGAAATAATCACATTTATAACGAAAATAACATTATTAATGAATAACTAATTGTATTCAGTGGCGTCGTCTGGGAAGCGAGGAGGAGAATTCCCCTCCGATGGAGAATAATTTTTGAAAATTCGTTGGTTTTTTCGTGCAGTAATTAAAATTTCGGCCATTCCCCTCTCAGAAAATTGTTCTTGATTCCCCTTCTCATAAGAAATTCCAGACGACGCCATGTTCCACAATATTAAGGAAAAAAGTATACCCGCAACGTCTGATATCCTATTCGAATCGCAGTCGAGAGAGAAAATCTTGATTTTGGCTGTTCCTTGCGCAATCGATACAAATCCATGCCCAACAATGTTAGTGCGATAAAATGGAATCGTTCAAAGACCGAACCCTGTAAATGCTTTCGAGTATTTATCAAAGCACTTATCGCGGTACCGTTAGCCCCCCTAAATTTTTTTAATGATGTTGCCAACAAGTTTCGTTTTTGGACATAACGCGATAATTATATCTTATAACAACGCTATTCACACATATGCATATTTTGCTCTGACCCATACGGAGGATTTCAAAACAAAAACTATGTGTGTGAATACGTTGTTATAAGTCATAATAATAATTTTACATCAAACATTGTTCTTGTAAAATTTTATATTATTTAACGTTATTTTGCTAAAAACAGAAAATTCAGTAAAAAATACTATTAAATTCGAATTCCCATGCCTAAAACTTTTCTGCTGCTTACATAATCAATCAATGCCGGGAAATGCCGACATCCGTGAACGCGAGCCGACTTGAGAACGGCTACTTCAACGTATTGCATACTCCTGTCCCACTTTTCAACCTTTAATGCAGTAGCAAATCTATTGTTCCTAAAATATTCGTCGTTCGTTTTTCATTGATGGACAATCACTAAACAATATACCTCGTTATGCAAGCTGCCTGGAATACAACACCAAAACCTCCTTCATTGATCACCGAATTCAGCTCGTAGCGAAATCCGGTTCGACGGCTCCAGAAATTCTCGTTAACTGTCGGCATGGAACTTCTGTCAGGAGGCATCGCCTCGGCCTTAGTCGGAACTTTTAGTTTTTGATTTAACGCAGCGGCCATAAGTGAGCGTAAATGAAACGAGTGCGAGTACGGACGACGTCCTTCAACTTATTGCCAATGTTAGCAAAAACAGCGGCGTGTACCAATGTGATGCGACGAAAATGCCGCGAGTGACTCTACCGAAAATGGCCTTTTTTCACGAATTCGGAATCCAAAATTTGTTTTGGGTTGGCCCAAATAAATTGGGATATTAATTAAAAATTCAAAAACTTGCCAAAAATAGAATTCTGGACAGGACTATTCTACTAATTTTCCAAATTTCTTTCGATTACACGACGCCACCAATGATGATGATTTTAATTTAGAAAGAGGAGCCTTTCCTAAAATTTGTTGTCAAACTTCTAAGTTTGACTTTCTTGTTTTTGACTTCTTCTTCTTCTCTTCAACGAAGTTCTAACTCTGTAAAAATTTTCACGGTATAAGTGGTGTTTCGCTCCACCACCCAAAATGGTCTGAATTGCTAGCAGAACGTGTCCATTTTCGCTTTTCCTCAACCCCCTGTACTTGGTTTTTTGTGGTCACTGCACTTTACCCCCCCCCCAGAATTTCAAAACTTTTTTGATGTTTTCCTACGTAATTTGATGCGCTTATCACGAATTCGATATTCATTTCTGGCGGAAATCCCAAAAAAGTACCCAAATCGGGTATCAAAATGTCGAAAACCA
>SAUE01000479.1:34157-46817 GCA_009724625.1 Deladenus siricidicola
CGCCTAAGGCTTAGCCTAAGCCTATAGCCTAAGGTTCAGCCTAAAGCCTAAACTCCTAAAAGAAACTCGTTTTAATGCTTTCTAATTTGTTTTGAAACGATTTTAAGCAAAAAATTTTTTTTGATTTTTCTCTCGAAATTTATACCTTGGTCACCCCACTGTGGTTTTCGACACTACGACACCCGATTTGGACACTTTTTTGGAATTTCCGCCGGAAATGAATGTCGAATTCGTTTTTGATACCCGATTTGGGTACTTTTTTGGAATTTCCGCCAAAAATGAATATCGAATTCGTGATCAGCGCATCAAACTACGTAGGAAAACATCAAAAAAGTTTTGAAATTCTGGGGGGGGGTAAATGCAGTTTATCCCTTTGTTTAATTTGTTTGTTGTTCCACTTCTATTCTATGTGGAAAAAGTAGCCATAGTGTACATTTTTTCTCACATTTTACTATAATTTTTTCTTGATTATTTATTTCGTACGAGAATCCTTTTGCGCGTTGTAATTTTTGTTGCAAAGTGTTTTACTTCGGAATTTTAGAATAACAATGAGTTCCATCGGGACGGGTTATGACTTAGCGGCGTCGACTTTTTCGCCGGATGGACGAATTTTCCAGATCGAGTACGCACAAAAAGCGGTCGATAATTACGGTACCGTAATTGCGCTGGCTGGAAAGGATGGTGTTGTTACAGCTGTTGATCGTACAATATCTTCGAAGCTGTTGGTTGAGGTAAATTTGTAATTTAATGCTTTAATTTAGTTTTTAAAAACCTACTAAAAATATCCTCATTTTTGCTTTTTCTTTTCTTTGTGTTTGTAACGGCCGACAAGAACGATACGTTTGTGTTGTTTTTAAACTCTCAAAATGAGCTTTTTTGCTTCAAATTTAATTGGGATACTTTTTTTAATAACATTTCTTCTACTTTTTCTGGAACAAAACTGCTATTTGTTTAAATTCTTTTCGTTTTAGGACGCGAACCCTCATATATCGCACGTAAACGACTACATAGGCTTTACTGGAGCTGGTGTTTATCCCGATAGTCAGTCTTTGCTCGACTATGTTCAGGACGAGGCCGCGAAATATCTCAAGGAGTATCGTGCTCCTGCGCCAATTTCAAAGCTGGCACAAAGTGTAAGTTTAATTTTATACGCATTTCGAGGGGGGGGTGGAATTTTTGATGTAAAATAATAAAAATGTTTTTCCCTCTAAAATGTAGATGATATTTCTTCAGTTTTTGGCCAAAAAGTTTCTGAGATATTGTTATCCAACTGTAGGTTTGTTTTCTTACCAGTTGGATAATAAGTAGTTTCAGCTGACACTATGATGTCGACTTTACTTTGGCGGAGAAAAACAATTTTTGTAAATTTTGTTGGTTTTCGGTGCTAAAATTTTCAAACAATTAGCCAATTTTCAAAAATATTCATCCCTAGATTTTTTGTGTATCACAAAAATACACAGAAATATCATTTTTTATTTCTTTTGAATTTTTTTAACAAAAAATTCGATTTGAAATTTTTATAGTAAATGTGCAATTTTTTGGCATAAAATTTACGGTCTTTTTCGATAGGAAATTTCCGATTTTCGAAATTGGAAATTTATTTTCGCAGCACTCCAAATGCCTTCGATGAAAATATATTTTTAGTTGGCAGAATACGTTCATATTTTCACACTTGGAATCAGTCGACCGTTTGGCTGCTCCGTTTTCCTTACAGCTTACAGCAAGGTGGGAATTTCGTTTTTCGTAACTCACTTACACTTATTAATGCTTATTATGACGCTGTGAAATGTTTTAAAAAAATTACTGTATTGAACAACAAAAATTGTTTTCAGGAATGTTTTTGTCTTAAAAGAATTGCTATTTATATTGAAACATAAACAATTTTTTAAACAATTTTTTTCAGGAAGAAGGTCCGTCCGTTTACATGGTTGAGCCATCGGGACTCGGCTTCAAGTACAAAGCGTGGTCAGTCGGAAAACATCGACAAGCGGCGAAGACCGAGATTGAGAAGCTAAAGCTCGCCGACCTGGACATGGATCAGCTGGTGAAGGAAGCCGTCAAGATTCTGATGACGGTTCGGGACGAATCAAAACAAGACAACCAGAAAATCGAAGTGGGATGGGTGGGCGCTAACACCAACGGAAAGCATGAGGTAAATGTTTTTTTTCTGGTTTAGCGAAACAAATATCTGGCTCGACTGATTAGTACGAATAGCTGGAGATTTGAATGCTTAAATACTTTTTTGTTTTAAAAATTATAGCTGTGTGATCGCCAGGCCCGTAGCAGGCCGTAGTGAACCAGCCCCCCCCTCACCGAAATATGGAAAATATATAAATTTTGCGTTAAAAAATATGAAAAATGTTTTTTTATAGAAAAAGTTTATTTAATTTTTTTTCTTGAAAAGCTAACGGAAAGAGCTCGTTGAGAGCATTCCAAAAACGCTCCGTTTTCTCCACCGACCAAAAATGCCTGAGGTTTATAAATGTTACTGGAGATTGAGTCTTTTTCATTGATTGGAGTGAAGAGAGGAGAGAAGTATAGTTTGAATCTTTCAGATTGTGGACACCGATGTTGTGGAAGCAGCCGAGAAGTGGGCGAAAGAACTTCTCGACGAGGACGACATGGAGGATTGAAAATATCACGACGAAAATTGTTTTTACTATTCTTTTTTTATATATTTTTTTGTTAAATAAAATAAGTGATAACATTGTGTTCAAAAACAAAAGTTGCCATCTGCAAATGTTACTTATGGAAAAGATACTTTTCACTTTTTTGATGTGACACCACATTTGCTTTCTCAACAGGACTTGGAAAATAATGTTTGAATTGGTATTTTGGCAATTTATATGCAGACTTTTTGAGTAAATTTCACATTCATTTCCGCAAGAAATACTAAAAAATTTGCAAAAATCGTGTATGAAAATATCGAAAAGCATGTGGCGAACCTAGGTATAATTTTGCGAAAAAAATCGGAATTTTTTTTCCTTCCAAATTGCTTCAAAACTACTTTGAATTTTTTTCGGTTTGATAGCCTTTGCGAGGTCATTCGCCGCTATCGCTCCCCCGCGAGCTAGCTCATGGGTTACTCAAGTAAATAAAAACGTTGCAAATCGCATACCTAGGATACCCAAATCCTTCCTCTACGTTTCGTACTCGCTGCTGTAGTGTCGAGTGCAATTATGACACTTTATCATTTCCGCCGAAATGAATATTAAATTCGTGATTAACGCACTAATTCGTGCTCTAGAAAATAAAGTATTAGAGCAAGTGTGGGGTTAAGTAAGGATTTCTTCATACATATTTACGCAAAAATGCTGTGAATTTTAGCTACAGCGGGAAGGTCGACCGACGACAAGGCAATATTTATTCCTACTTACTATGAGCTCGTATTTATCCTCGTCGGGGCGAAGGCGTGGCCACATCGGACATTTGGACGAGGAGCAAGCGCTGGATCGAATAAACAAAGATGTTTGTTTCTGGGAATTGTATTTTGGACTTATTAAGTTTAAAAAAACTTTAGGCCGAAGAGCAGCACATAAAAAAGCGCCATACGAGGGAGGAGGCGCGGCAAATCCGTATGGAGCAGCTGGAGCGCCAGCAAAAGGCTAGCGACGACACGCTACACCTCGCCGACGATGACGATAATGCGGTTGGCTTTAATTTCGACGCCGATTTTATTCAACTAATAGAATGTTTTAACCTGTGTTTCATGACCGGTCACTTTGTATCAAAATCTGATCTGACCTTGACTTTTGATAAGGTCAGTGTCAGGTCAAGTTCACCCTCCTTAGGTCAGATTTATGTTTGCCCGGTCATGAAACATTGATTTTAAACCGATTTGATCAGTTGATTTTATAACACTTTTGGTTTTTTTTCACCCAAATGTTAGCAAATTTTAACAAGTTGATTATGCAGAATGGAACACAACTAACCGAAATTGGGTTCTAAGAGGATTTGTTTTGAATAATTTCTGTAAGTCAAAATTTTCGTAAAATTTAATTTTTTGAATTTGTAATATTACTAATAACATTTTGGTTCAACATTTTTATTTAAAAGTTATGGGTTTTTATGAAAAATTTATTAGTAATGTATATTTAATAGTATTTCAAATGGATATGAAAATAACAGATTTGAAAAATTTGATCACATAAGCGATCAAGAAAATAACTTTTTGTAACCAATTGTGTGTTTTTGTGTGCTGTGATTGTCTTATTTTGCTCATAACAAACCCTTAACGTTTGCAGACAAATTCTAATAATTCTACTCCGAACTCGAGGAATAACCACCACAAGAAAGAAACGGCTAGTAACCAAAAGGAGCGCGAACGATTGCAGGTATAATTTGTTGTATTCCGGGACAGTGTCGTAATTTGAATACCTTTTGAGTTTACGATAATTTCTGAATGCTAAAAATCTAATCCTAATGTTGGATACAATTGGAATGCAAGGTTGAATTCTGAAAATGGATACAATTGGAGCCAGAAAAAGCAAAAGGATTCAAATAGAGATGCAATATAATATGTGCATTATTTCAAAAAATTTGTCCAATTGGATACAAATGGCATCCAAACTGGTATTTGCGTGGATATCCATTTGGGTTTCAAGTCACAACACTATTCACTGAGGGTTTCGTTTAATGATGTGCAAATATTTTTTAATGATGAGAGTGCTGTGGTGAATTTATCAAAAAATACGTTGTAAAGTTATACTTTTTAACCTTAACGGTACCAAAAAATTTGACTAGCAAAACAGTCAGCATATTTTCCAGGAGAAAGTCACGGAACTAGAGAACAAGTTCCAACGTGCCATGATTTTGTACTCGCAGTTGGATAACGAGAAGTCGGCCCTACTCTACGAAATCGATCTCTTAAAGGATGAGCTGGAGGAGAAGGACCAAGTCGTCTATCAAGTTGAGCGCGAGAATCGGGATTTATCTAGCGTGAGTGATTTACTAATTAAAAAAAATTAATTTTTGACATTTAAAATTAGTTTTTTAATAATTTGTTGTTGCAATTTTTTAGGAGGTTAAACTATTAAAAAGAACAGTTGACGGCCTTCACGCTACTCAACAAGGCTTGAAAGCAGAAATTGCGCAACGGGATCAATTAATACAGGTTTCCGTTGAATTTTTTTATTGATTATTTGAAATTTATTATTAATTTTAATTTTTAAGGAGCATGGTTTTGTACTCGCCGATCAAGAGGCTTCAGACGAAGTCTCGCAACTCTCCACGGATAGCAGTGGATCGACGATCAATATGTTGGTTTTAACTTTAAAAATTTCTGAAGGCATAATTCACGCTTTTGCAATGTTTTAGCAAAACGGGCCCCATCCTCTTCTCACAACAAACCGTCTCCTTAGTGGAGAAGACCATACCCGGATCGTCTTCCATCGACGAAAAGATTCGGAAATTGGTGGACATGGTTAGTGTTATATTATTTTAGGTCGATTTTTATTTTATTTTATTTTTTGGACGTTTATAGCCAGAGTTGGATGGAATTCCAAAAATTGTATACTCGGAATCAAACATGGACAAGGGGAGGGGGTCGGCTCGAATAGGCTTTTTTTTCAAACGGTCATAACTCGGCCAGTTTTGGTCGGGGGACAAAAATGAGTATGTTTTTGGAACGTTCTCGACGAGCTCTTTCTTTTGGGTATATCACTTCAATAAAAAAATTTCGAAATTTCTAAAAAATTTTCGATTTTTTGCAAATTTTTTTCGAATTCTTTAGACTGCGAAAAAGTCCTAAAAATTGCGCGAAGCGCGAAAAATTTTTTAACCTTTAAAAAATACACTTTTCCACTTCGTAAAAAACGAAATGAAATATAAAAAAATTACTTCGTAAAAAAAGAAATGAAAGTTTAACGAAATCACTTCGTAAAAGAAAAATCACTTCGTAAATTTACGAAATGAAATACAAAATAAAGCCACTTCGTAGTGATTTTAATGCATTTTGATGCATTTTTTTAGTGATTTTAATGCATTTTTTGAGTGATTTTCAACGTTACGAAGTGATTTTTTCGGCTTTATTTTTGCGCATGGAGTTTAGCTGAAATAGTCCCTGCACGACGGTTGGCGTTTTGTTTTTTGAAATTTTAGTTGACAATTTGCGACTTTTTTGATTTATTTGCGAATAAAAATTATGATTACATATATGTAAAGTTTCGATTCTACATATAATATAAATTCAGATTTTTAATATTCGATAATAATTGAAAGGAGGAAAAAGAATTTCAATTCCTCATTAAATAAATTTTTAGAACAAGAAAATGCGCCAACAGGTCGAAGAGGCGGAAAAGAGTTTGTACGCTCGAAGGCAACGGGCCAACGACTTTCAAATAACCGCAGTCAACGGAAGCGGCAATGACGAAATGCAGAGTAAGTCTTTTTGTTCCATTTTCTCAGTTATATTCAATTTTTTTCAGTTATACAGGGTGTACCAAAAAATGACCTCCAAATAAATTGGCATAGAATTTTTATTAAAAAACAAATTATTTTTAAAGAAACCGACGTAAACTACGATACTCAAAACACTTTCGTGCTAGGACGCATACAATTTGGAGGTCAATTTTTTTGGTACATCCTATATTCAAATTTAATGATAATAATTTGCTTTTTTGGATGATATAAAATTTAATTATGGAAAAATGCCAAAAAAATTTAAAATTTGCTTTGTTTGAAACTTTCCAAATTATTATTTTTTACTAGAAACTATTCAACTTTTTATTTTCCTACTGTTTTAATGGTAATTTTTCCTTAACTGTTCGAATTCCAGTGCTTTGCGATTTGCTATTTTTTTCTTTTCCAAGTTTTTTACGTTGTTATTTCTTTGCAGGAGATGCGATAAAGCAGCTGGCCGAATTAAAATTGAAATTACAAGAGACCGAACGCGAGAATACCTCTCATCAAGGCAATGTGAGAGCTGTTCCACTACTTTTTATACCCTTTCTTTTTTGTTTATTTTTCTTCGAATATACCCCCTGCTTTGCTGATGTTTTTTGGAAGATTTCGTAAACAAACGTTTAGGATATACGTATCAGGGGTGCTAACATTTACGATTTACGTATTTACGGCTTTTTTGGCCCAAAATTTACGATTTACGAAAAATTGGCCGATTTTCGTAAATTTTTCAACATTTTCCAAGAAAATTTAAATTTTTTAAAACTCAATATGCATTCGAATTGGTGCGAAAAATGTCGATATTAGTGGAAAAAGAAAGCTGACGAATTCAAAAACGGTCAGATGAAAATAAAAACAGCAAAAAAAGCAAAATGAACAGAACTTTCTGGAAAAAAAAATTAGGAAAAAATTTGAAAAAAAAAATGCAAATTTTTAGTCGAAATTTGAAAATTTACGACATTTATGGCATTTTTGGGCAAAATTTTACGATTTACGAAATTGAAAATTTATTTTCGTAGCACCCCTGGGATATATGTATCAGGGGTGCTAACAATTACGATTTATTTATTTACGGCTCTAAGTAAATGAAATTTTTTAAATATGCGTTTGAATTGACGCAGTCGACAAACTCGAAAACGATCAGATGAAAATGAAAGACAGCAAAGAAAAACAGAACTTTCTTGAAAAAAATTGGAAAAATTCGAAAAAAAATGCTAATTTTTAATTGAAAATTTACGATTTATGAAAGTTTAAGGTTCTCAAAATTTACGGTTTACGATTTACGAAATTGAAAATTTATTTTTGTATTACCCCTGATACGTATATTTGAACATTTTGAAGCAGGTGCAGCAAAATTGGATGAAACATTTTGGTATTGTTTATCAAATTTAAGAAAAAAAGTTTTTGTTAAAGATGATTAAGTTGTTACAAGACAATTAAAGTTGTTTGAGTATACATATAACTATTGGTTGGCTTTAGCTGATTCGTCTGGAAGGTCAACTGAAGAGGTACAAAACGTCGTCCGAGCAGACGGAGAAGGAGTGCACCGATCTCAAATCCCAGAATAGACAACTTAAGAAAGATGTATTTTGAATTTTATTCGTGTACACTGCTCCACATAATTATAGACCACTCTTCGCTTTTGGGGTTTCTTTATGATACCGTAATCCATTCGTCTCAAAAACAATAAAAGCAATAAACTAAAAGTAATCACAAATAGTGTGTAATGCAAAACAAATAAAATATCTACAAAAAAGTGCAGGAAACAAAAAAACCGGGGCTTACCATTTACCGTTTTGGTACGATTTGGGTATTATCGTTTTGCGTTACATCAACAATACAACAATGACAAAGAAAAACCGCCACAATGTATCGTACATACATTTTTTGGCACACTGAACAATCTTAAATTGGTTTTGGCGCGATTGGATTGCAGAAACAGAAACAGTATAATTATGTGGAGCAGTGTATTTCGGCAATTAATTGATTTATAAACTTGTTTTTGTTCTAATTGATCGTCGCTATATGTATATTTTAGGTTCGAGAAAAAGAGCGTCTATTAGAGGACGCAAAGGAGACGAATACCCACTTACAGAGCCGTTTAGAGAAACTACGAACTTCGAGAAAGCAAATTTGAACAGCTACTACGTTATAATAATAGCGCTTATGAAGGAATCCGCTGTGAGAGAGTCTAATTTTTAGTTGAGGTAGGTTAATAATTTCAATTTTGATATATATTACTATTTCAACGATTGTACATTCTCGTGGTCAGTGGCGTATTTGGTTGGGTGGGGGCGTGTCTCCACCATTGGGAATTGATTTTTTCCACAATTTTGAAGTACATAATTTGCAAAAAATTAATCTAAAAAATTTCCACCCTATACGCCATTGCACATAGCAATAATCATTGTTTTTGATTTTGGAATATATAGCTCATTTTGTATTAATTGTATAATAGTGTTGCTTTCATTTATCTGCCTTGTATATAAGCATAGTTCTGGTTGCTTTAGCAGACCACTAATAATAGCCTCTATTAGATTTTTTAAAGGAAATTTACTACTTTTTAAGTTACGCTATAAAATATAACGAATTATTATTATTATTATTGTTTTTTCATTGAAACACTCTTTGGGGATATGATTGATATTCGTTTATTTTATTTTGCTTATGTGGTGAAGAATTTAATATTTATCTGCCAATTTGAACAAATTTGATCCACAAACATTTTTGTGATGCGTATTTATTTGTCTCTTGAGTGAAAATTTCATTTTTTTGTGGGAATTGTGCGAATCGGGTTAGATATTTTTTATATGTCAACAGAACCATCACACATTTTTTGAAGTCTAATTTCATAGGTCATAATGAAACTCGCCATTGACAGTCGAAATGAGGACTCACTTTTGAGAATTTGATTCTAGTTATGTATTGAATGTTTGGCAATCGGTAAATTATGCGAAAATGCGACAGCGAAATTCGATACAAAAACACTTTCATGCAGTACTTTGACCTGAATCCGGCATATCATCTCTGGCTTCTCTCGCTTTGCTTAATCTCTGTGCAGAACGCAGGCGGCTAGACGTCAATTTCGTTTGGACAATTTTTCTTCTAGGTAATTTTTACGTCTAGCCGCCGGCATTCTGCACAGAGATTAAGCAAAATGAGAGGCTAGAGATAATATACCGGATTCAAGTCAAAGCACTGCTTTCATGGCTTCCCCCATACGCTGAAACCAATGCAAAAACATATACATGCTTGGGGGGTGGTTTAAATTGGGGTTTTTTTTATTATTTCCCGATTTTGAAACATCAGAGGGTACTCACCGGTTTGCCGAGGTTTAATTTTGGTATTTTCAGTGAAAACATAAAAAGAAAGTGTTTTTGAGTCAAATTTTGTTGTAGGTATTTTTAATTTAAAACTCGCATAAATTTCTTGGCAATTTCTTCTTTCAACATTGATGTGAAATTTTGGTATAATAAGCAAGTGTCCTTTAATTATCATTTAATAATTTTTATGCTATTCTCAGGCTTTTATTGCTTCGATAATTTTTAGCACATCGTTTCAAGCATGCATCTGAAAAATTATATTGCACCGAATTATCTTCAAAGTTTTTTTAGAGTTTGGATTAAATTCAAAAGCTTTAATATTTTTTGGTGAATTGTCGCAACCAGTCTGTTATTGAAGTTCAAATAAGAAGTAATAAATTTTTCAATTTAATTCGATTATTTTTAAGTCGTTTTTCCGATTTTTATACCGATTTTCCTTTTTTTTATTATGCAATTTTTTATTGTTTGAATTGTTATCTCATTTTTTGTATTTTTTGTTTTTCTTAATTTCAGAATTTCCACGTACCGCAACTACTAGTATTATGTTCAAAAAGTTCAGTCGAAACAAGGTTTGTTATTTGTCTATCGCCTCCTTTCTTTTGTTTAATGACTTCCATTTTAGCAGAAGAACGGCGGTGAAGAGGACGAGGATCTCAAGAAATTGTTCATTTTCGGCTATTCCTGTCGGCTGTACGCGCCCAACGATGAGACCGTCGAGCAAGCCGACCAGCAACTTATACCCTGGAACGGCGACGAGGAACTGAAAATTGATCGGTGAGTTTTGCCCAATGGAGCAGATTCTTTTTTCTAACAAAATTTAAAACTCAATGAATTTTGTCTTTGAAAATTTTGCATTTTTGTCGTCAGTTGCGCGAAGGCCACTCTCATCGAGTAAAAACGGTAAATTTATTTTATATTTCTTTTAAAAATTTATATGTTATAATTTTATAAACTGTTTATCCTTTGTGACCAAAATTCTATATTTACGAATTTTGGATAATTATTTAAAAAATATATTTTTAACGAATTTGAATTTTGTTAAGCGTCGAATTTGTAGCATGGAGTGTGAGAGGTTTTGACATGTTTTTAGATTTCGTGGATTTATGGATTTCTTGAACTTGATGATCATTCGAATTTTACAAATAAAAAAATTGAAAAAAAATTAGTTTGATCCATCTTTTTTTTATTTGCACAGGTTATTCGTTTGCTTTGAAATTTCTGTGACTTTTCTGATGTTACTAATCTCTTTCTTCTTTATAGGACGCCTACACGAGCGGACTTTTGAAAAAGCGATGGATCATTTTAGAGAAATCGATGCTCGTAAGTCTGACAATAAAAAAGAACTTTAAAGTTTGGCGAGCGCGTCGCCGAAAAAATTTCAATTTTTTACCGTTTTGACATGTTTCTTTTTTAATTTCACGCAAATATTTCAGGTACGATTGCCGACTCTACCTTAACAACCTTGATGCGTTTGAGAATACAACGAAGGCAGTCGATCCTGAACTTTCCACGGAGGAGAAGCTGGAGGAGGAGATGTGTGAGGAGGAGCGTTACGTTGAAATGTACGATGCAATTCGAAAGGTGGAAGGTAATTTGGCTTTTAAACAAATTGCACTTTGAAAATAAACTACCATATTGAATATATTATTTCAGAAAGCGAACGTCTAAAGCGGGGAAAGGGCGCCGAATTTGGTTTTTCATACGACACTCCTGATGCAAACTCATCGATTGCATTAGCCACCGCCGAAAGCAGCAGCAGCGAGGAGGAAATCGAGGAACCTTACGTCATACCAGTGGGCTTAAAACTTCCCGTCGGAATTGACTTGGTAGAATTTACAGAGTTGTTTATTTTCTGACTTTTTAAAATATTTTTTTATGTTTTCTAAATAACAGAATAGATTGATTTTGATTATTTTTGTACTTCTATTTTTTCGGTATTATTACAATAAAATTTTAGCCGGAAACGATAAAGCACAGTGCGATTATTGAAAAAACTGCTTCGTTCGTCGTGGAGAAAGGTCCTCAAATGGAGATTGTGATCAAGGCAAAGCAGCGCAATGATCTCTCACAATTTCAATTTTTGGAGTTTGACAATCGCCTCAACCCATTTTACAAATATATTTGCAAATTAATTCGCGAGAAAAAGTACACTCCGAATCCACCCCAGACAAAAACTCGTCCCAAAGCGAAAAAATTGCGGCGCTTAGCGATGGCCGAAGCGGCGGAGCGAAGAGCCAAGGAGGATCAGGAAGCGAAGTCATTAAACTCGTCGCACGCTTTGAAAATGATTGCTTTAAGTATGGTTTAGGAGTTTTTTTTGGTATGATAATTTTTGTTCAAATTGTCTATTTAGATCACGGTTCTGGCAGTGAGGATTCTGATGAGGACTCTGGTTATCTTCACCCTTTGTTAAGAGCGGCAGCGGCGAATCGATCGGCGGACGATTCAAACGACGGATGTGCCTCGCCGATGGGTCCAATGCCTAAGCCCAAGCCTGTAGAGGAGCCGCCTCCGGATTTTAACGAGATACTCTCTCAACTACAACGTCAAGTGGAGAATGTAAGATTGTTGGTGTCTGGCTTAGGCTTATATGAATAGTGTTGTTTTCAGACGGACAACATATATTCCTCATTATTTAAAAATCTCAACTCAATAATGCCTGCGACTCACTCAAATGGCACAGAAGATGTGGAACAAAAATCAGTGGAAGAGTCGGCGCCAGAAATTGTTCATGAGACGGACGAGACGAAAGTCCGTGAATACAACGAATGGCACGAGGCGTTCTACGGTCAGCCGAGCCCATATTTGCCAAAGGGTCCGCCCATTCCGCTGCCGCCACCGCCAAATTTGTCGTCGGCGCTCGGCATCGCAGCGCGATATGTGGCGATGAACGGCGGCGTTGCCGAGCAGAAATTAATTGGTTTGTTAACTTTTGTTT